>JAGDQP010003169.1:4363-30750 GCA_022664845.1 Lepisma saccharinum
TATATATATATATATATATATATATGTGTGTGTGTGTGTGTGTGTGTATTTGTTTCTTTGTTTGTTTGTATGTTTGACATTTAGTCCCTATGTAGTTACAAATATCAACTTAGTGTTTATTCTCTTATCTGAATTATTTCTATTGTATTAGGTAGAAATCAATTTTCATTATTCTATGTAAAACTAAGCACAGAGCACTCCGAAGTGAGGAAAACTGATAAAACTAGTTCCTTTCATACAGAAATTAAATGGATAAACTACAGAACAAACTTCCTTATTTACATTGTTAATATTCGACCCAGATTCCAGGAACCATTATTCGAGGCCTTCCGAATGCTGTACAAAACTTCAGTAATCACGTTTTCAGGCCGAAAATGGACTTACGGGCTTTTAGCTCTCAGGTAGAGATATATTGTTGTAACTTATTGCTGTACGGAGCTTCGACAGTGTGTAAACTGTTCTGGGGTTATAATTGAACTAGAAAGGAGGTTTTGTGTATGTGCTTAAAAAGATGCTCTTATCGTGTAACACGTATTAAATCTGTAGGATATGATCGAGGCCCGTGATCTAGTGGCGAAGCTAACCGACCGTGTAAGCTAGAATTATGGTTCTATTCCTACTCATGACAGCCATTGTGGTTGAGATTTTATTTAGAGTCCCTCAATTACAGGCGAACGCAGGAATAGTTCCTGGAATTAAGTCCTGATCCCCTTCCTGCACTCACGGACAAAAGTAAAACATGTTATATGTAGGCTGAGATAATGATGGTGATGGGTGATCTGCTCCGAGGCAGATTTATGACCCGAATGTTCCTGGACAGGGAGAACTGATGGTGGTTTGGCATTTTCTTGCATCGAATGGAAATTAAATGCTAAGAACAGAACCTACAGCATTTCATTCCGAATGTCCTTCCTCGAAATGAAACCTGGGTCCTCTAAATGCTTACAAGTTTTAGTGATAACAACGCAGTAATGATTTAGTATCCAGTGATAAAATAACTGAAAAATATTTGCTTTTCTTCCTTTTAAGGTGAAGATTTCTGGCGCTGGCAGACGATGAACCCAAATGGCTACCGTGAGTCAGTGAACGTTGAAGATGGAGTTAAAATTCCTGCAGCTCTTAATGGATCTGCTGTTACCACTGCTGCAGCCAACGGAAATCATGTGAATGGGCATTAACAGGGATTTTGGGAGGTCTATTTCGAATTGATACTTTCTTATGTGTGTGTGTGTGTGTGTGTATGTGTGTCCAGTTTCTTTAAAATTACAAAAAGAGAAGAAAAATGATATAAACAGTCAATATGAAGGCAGCAATTCACTTGTTCGTAATCGTTCATGGAACGAAAAAAACAAACACAAAACATTGAGTTCATCTGTGAAACTGACTTGCATCTCTCTTCTCTAATCCCATAAGTAACGTTCTAAACGTAATTTAAAGATAATATTTGTTTGCTAAATCATCTAAGTTCTATACGATGTTTTAAAAAATAAAGGGTTGGTTTAATGTCCATACGATAGCTGTTAACTACAGAATACAAACATCGTATTCGATATATCTCTGCTAACAAACAAAATAACTTCGTGAAAACTTGTGATCGCCAGTTGTTTATCCCCACTCTGTCCAACAGCCCCGTATCACATTTTCTTTCATTTGCACACACTTACATATATAAAAATAATACATGTTAAATTTTCCTTTGTTTGCTAAATTACAAAAACTGTCAGTGTTAAATAAAATATAGTACAAATTTCAAATTAACATTTGAGACGGTCAGATTCGTCACGATTGAAATTTTGGCGTTACCCACTTCGTGAAAGTATTTCTACTTAAATTTTTCATAAACAAATGTCTGTGAATGTGAATGTACTCCTAGCTAGTGTAAAATCTCATTTAGAATACTTGTAGTGCTGATACAAAACTTGAGTAACTTTGTTCACGTGGTCTAGTTACAAAACGGCCAATTTTTGCCACTGACAAGCTACGATTTTGTCAATTTTAGGTTTCACTGCACCTGACAGTGACAATTCGTGATTGAGATAGAGGATGATTCGCTGGCTAAGTGGTAACAGTTATTGTTTAAGGAAATAATAATTTAAAATACGTTATATTGCATACACTTCGAAACAAGACAACATTATTCTTCCTACATGAATATAAAATTATTTTAAATGACGTAGTAACAAACTTGGAAGAATAGCCGAACGTTGAGTAAACAGCTTCCTTATGCCTAGAGAAGCACAAGTTCAGAATGTATGGAGAGGCACAACTTACCTTAAAGGACCTGTCGCTTTCAGAAAAGCTCAAATAGTGACCATGGCGATTGTGCTCAAAAGTTTATTTTGTAAAACTATAAATCTGTAACTTGTGCATTTCTTTTGCGATGATAGTTATGCCGGATATTTGAATTACTTTGAGCTTTAAAATAAATTAATCTAGATTCAGTGTCTATCCAGTTTTATTCAGATAATCCAATGATTCGGCATTTCAATTGCGGTGATGAAGAGCTGCTACTGGTCCCCTTAACACGCCTCCGATTCCTATATGAATTAAATATAAAACTTATTCGAAGAAAATCTACAGAAGGAAGTTGCAGCTTCTAGTTTCAGTCTTGCACCGTCCGAGTTAAAAAAAAATCCTGGACAAACCACTGGTCATCAATAATACGTAATCCTATTATAAAGACATTGATATTTGAAAGAGTAGCACTTGTAACCTTCTTGTTGAGAATTGAAATTAATTATTGTTAGCAGAATACACTGCAACCTGCAACTTTATTTTTTTATTTTATGTGTAAATATCAAGGAAGCAGAAATTTCAGGTGCTGCAAGTAGGTTGTGTATTATTATTTATGTGAATTATTGAGTTCTAAAAAACATTAATTGCACAGGTTATATATAAAAATCTTATCCATTTCACCAAGCACAGTTGTTGATTAGGAGAGGAGTTCGTCCGTCAGTATTCAGTCAACATGTAATAACACATATTGACGTGGAGAAGAAAAGATCTGATCCCTTGAAGAGTGTTGCGGTCTATCTTTCACTGAGTCTTTTTAATTTAAGAGAGTTTAGTCTCAGAGGTGCAACGCAGAAGTGGCGCTTGGTTTTAGTTATTATTTTTTGAGATATTCGTTTACAAAGAGGCCAGTATTCATTAATGACTGTGCCATACAGAACCTTTTTCTTCACAACTACTGAATCAAATACATGATCACCGTTTAGTAAGAAGAAGATCGAACCTTTTGCCAGATTAAATATAGGATATATTGGATCATGGATTTTGATGTAGACGCTGGCAAATCGAGTCTTCTTTTCATCCTTGTTTTGTTGCATGTTTAGCAGCGTGTTACTGTCTTTTATTTCCAGGGGCTTATTCAGAAATTTGTTCAGTCTTTTTCGAGTAAGATGCGTAACACACCCATCGATTAACTGCATGACTGAACGTAATCATCCGTCTCAATACAATTATTCCACTAGCTTTCACATTGGATCAATCAGTGTGTCTGCTACAAAAGATCTAGTTGCAGATTTCTTGAGACTAAGATCGGATTCACCTCTTTTCCGTAGGTGGTATACAGGTCAACCCACTGAGGACCGATGATGGGTTATGTTTCTTATTGCAGTCTTCTTATTGTTCTTTGCTACCGTCTCTAGGTCTTCAGTTAACAATGCATGTGTGCTTGACCGTGTCGAGTTTTGGTGTATGAGAACTTCAATAGAGGATGGTTTTGAATTGCTCCGCAACGTTATAACCTCCTAGTGCGTCTCCTTCACCAGGCGATGATATATTTTTTAAAGTTGTTTTGAATTTATCTTTGCTTCATGTTTCAATCCAGTATGATGCTATGTCACTTTTGAGTTGGGTCTTTTTGAAATATTATTTGTAATAGTCTTAATTATAAATTACAGTACTCCTATCCCAACCATTATTATTTTATTTTTCTTTGTTTGAATTGGTAGCCCGTAGTTGCCTTTTTAAACATAAGATCAAAACTATCCTGATGTTCTTGTCTTTCTATTCATATGAAACCCGCCTTCCTTTTGTAACCCTGATGTTTAATTACAAAAAATAAATTATGAAGCATAACTTCATTTTCATACATTTGTTTGAAGGTAATAATTATCTATTGTTACATGGTTGATAAATTGATATTTTCTTGTAAATTCGTTGCCACATTGGTAGAATAAAATTAATTTTGATTATTTGACTGTAAATATGTCACATTTATGTAAGAAGTATATTTCTGTGCAGTATTAAACTATCTGTATTCCAGTCAAAAGAATGCTTTTTATTTCTTGAGTTAATTCTTTACCTTTTAATGTGAAAATGAATCCCTCAGAATTCCTGAGAACAATTATGTTCGATTTGTGCTATTTCCAGATATTGAGAGTACTGTATAGTGCCTATACACTATAAGATTTTTGTCTTTGGCTATGTAACCAATTGAACATGCGATCTTGAAGTATAGATGCTATATTTATTTTAAAATCATGTGTACCACATAAAGAACCCTTCTTTACTTGGATTTTTGGAGACATTTCAAACAATGTCAAAGCAATAGAATGAGTTTCAACGAACCAGCTATTGTAGATTACCCATGCAAACAGTCCATAAATTGGTCAGTGCCAAATTAATGTTCCTAAACGGGTGGGCAGTATTTACAAAATTAAACTTAATCACAAATGTATTGCGTTTCTGCCGAATAGTTTTATATTTTCAGAGTGTACAATGGGTTTTCTAATGTGATACGTATGCGTGTATAATTTACGAGGTATATTACAACAATGTTTAAAGGTGCATATCGTAGTCCACGGAGGGGACAAAACTGTTTACTGTAGTTGAACCAGCTTTCTCTAATGAATGTCTAGAATTTTTAATATTACTAGACTTCAGCGTACTTTACTCAGACTACGAAAACTGTCTTCTATGTGGACAGCAATGGTCCCTACGCACAATGACATTGTCCACGTAGGGGCCAAAATTACTTACTTTTAATTTTCAAACATTAGCTGAAGAGGCTAGGCAGTCCTGATTTCTTTAATGACCCCTCCTTATTCCTAAGATAATTCATGTTTTATATATGAACTTACGAAGAAAAAAAAGCAACTTCTAACCTTCTAAAAATTGTCCACAAAGTGAACTGGTTGAACTCTACTTCAAACGAATTCTGAATTCTTTAAACCTTTGAAACGTAAAATAGGCACTTGTTGTCAAGTTGTTTAGGTATCACAAAGATGGTGTTCTCGTCCCTTCATATTCTACCGAGTTTAAACACCAGTATCACACCCTGGTGGAATTTATTAGAAGTACGTATCTTGTCCGTCAACGGAGGGGGACAAAATGAGTTTTACATTAATTTACGACCTGGATTTAATTATTTTCGTTCGTTACTTTCAGACTGTTTTCGCAATGAACTGAACATTTTAAAATATAAATCAATTTTAAAAAAAGACTTGAGTATTGTGCAGAAAACAATATATAAGAAAAAAGTAAGAGGGGAACAGTTGACGTAAGAGACAAATGACGTACTCTAGGCTAGTTTTTTCGCTGAAGAAAAAGAAATTTTAGTCTTAAGTGCACGCTATCTCCGCACAACAGGAAGAATATCACGATTATGTTAAAGATGGTTTTGTTCTTGATTTTAAGCTGTAAGAGGTTTGAGACAGCATTTAGATACATTAATTTGGCAATGACCCAAATATACAATTACTAATTAGTGAGAATTCTTATACATCGAAACTAAATTGATCGTGTGCTACACTTCATCTATATTATTGATTAATCTGTTATTTACCGGTAAGGGACAGTTCATTTGGTATGAATTACAAACAATATACTACTTAATATTTATCTTCAACTGTTTTAATTGTTTTTAGACTCTCCTCCAAATCTTTCTAGAAGTAAATAAATAATAGTGTGACTTTATTTCTCAACCACTTGCGATTATGAGTATACATTTTTAATCACCATCTAATTTTTCGTAGCACGATATACATTTTAGTGTTAACATCATAAAATCCAATCTGCATTTGTGCATGCCGCAAAGTTAGCCATGCAACTTCATTATTTAGATGTTAGACAGATTAGTTGAAGGTCATATTTGAGTGTTCGTTGATGAATGAACAGGATTTGTAAGGAAGATCAGTGCTTGCCAGTTAATTTATAGTCGTGGGGTAATAATGGCTTCTCATGCATGAATCTAAGGTTCAACCTTCAGAAATGCATTCTGGTTCCAAATTCTCCCATAAGTTTATTCCTTTTTACATTCTTTTCTATAGTTCACAATGGTTCACAGTATCCTCAAATTTTGCAACGTTAATTTGACTCATTTCCTGACGTCATACAATAATGAAATTTTGAACAGCGACGTAAGTCGAGTGACAATACAATATCCCATTGTTACTTTTATATATTTTAGAAGCATATATATTTTTTTTTAAATATGGTCTTCTTTATACTAAAATAAATCCTAGTCTGCAACTAGCTGTCGTTTGACTGGTTGCAGAACACTTTAGGATTTGTCTCTCAAAACATTGGCTTGAGAAAAAGTATCCGAACACGAGAATAACTCTGAAAAATGAAAAACTTTCTAAGTACATACTTTTCTTAAATAATTTGTACTAAAAAAAGTAAATAATAATCTTGTTTATGTATGACTAAAAAGGAAAGCATCGGGCGCGCCAATTCAATAATTTATAGTGTGATTCTGTATGAGAGTGCGCCTCATGCTTTTCTTTTTAAACATGCATAAACATTTTTTTTTTTAATTTTAGTTCGAATTGTTTAAGAAAAGTATGTCTTTAAAAAGTTTTTTGATTAATTTTTTAGTGATAGTAGTATTTTTTTTAGTACCAACAATGCTTAATTGCTTGAGATGAAAAATGCAGTTAGAAAAAGAGCAATTGTATTTAGCGGGAGGGACATGTGTGGATGGAAAAGGATACCTAGAAACTGTTCTAAATCTATATTTCTTCATTACAAATATGTAAAATATTGTTTTAACTCACGCACATATCCGGAAATTAGGTTCAGTAGGGCGGGTATCCAAGGCATGTCTCGGTATGATAAATACATATGATATACGTCATTACCCTTAAAATTATACTAATTTTACATAAAAATTAATTTCCGGGGATTCGAACTCGGACTCTTCCAGAAATGTGTCGCTGTTTAACATAGACCAAATTTTCATCTTTCTTTGTTTTATTTGTCAAAAACTACAGAAACAAAAATGACAAATCATTTGTAAGATTCATGAAGAATATCCTCAGAAAACTGACACTCTTCAGAATTTGGCATAAAAATTAATTTCTAAAAGTGAAACTGATCAATAATAATAAAAAAATCTAGTAACATTCATTGTCTCAAAATGTAATTTTTCTCTTTACCATTTCAAACACTCATCGTGGGTATGTATGAATTAAAATGTTTCCAAAATTACTACTCTTGTATTTTTGTAGGAAAGTCCACAACCATAGCAAAATAACTGTTATTTTCAAAAGTTGAGTATCTGAAATTTTATCTCTCGAAGTCCGAAAGAACTATGGTTGCCATCTGAACATCTTGGAACTACATCTAACCTATTTCATTCAATGCCATGATCTTGTACCTATTGAGAGAGAAAAAACATGCAAACATGAGCTTTTAGTGCTGAACTCCTGTTATTAAAGCACGTACAAATATATCTAACATGCAGGGTTTGCAGGGTGGTATTTAGCAGGGGGACGAGAAGAAATTTCCTCTTGCACCATTGTACTCCGGCTCGGGCTGAGTAAAATTAACCCCGGAGGGGAATCTTTAGAGATGTTTTTTTGTTTATTATTAAGTGTATTACAGCAGAGCCTTGAATCTTGGCTTCCATGCATTGGGTAAGTCTATACGTTTAGGAGTTTATTTTAAGTCGTCATCAAAATCTCTTTGGGTGATTTATAATTTTATTTTCGCATATAAGAGCTTTGCAAATGAAACCGAATTGATATTTTAATTTTATATAAGTTTTGTTTTGTAATATATTAGCTGCTACATGTTGAATGAGTTTCTTTCGAGTTCGACATCCAACTTTTTTTTTTAATGTTCCATATTTTTTAAATTACGACTCAATCGGTACAGGAACTTTCCATTTTTGCACAGCCTCTTGTTAGAGCTGATTTTCATAAAAGCTTGCATTGCTTGCGATTTGGATGAGTTGCCAATTGAAACACGTGTTTTATTGTAAGGTGAGTATAATACGTGCTTCAATTGGCTATTCACCCAAATCGCAAGCAATGCAGGCTTTCGTGGAAGTCAGCCCTTATTGTTGGTTGTTGCGCTAGCAGCAAGGGAGTGGATCGCGTATAATGAAAACGGGTCACCGGATCAACTGTCCGAGGTTGTAGCTACTACACCAAAGCGGCAACTCCCCAGCTACTTCTTGGGAGTGTTCTTTATGCACTGCTTCATGACACGCACACGAGTCAGAACTGTTGACTTGCGGCATATACTTTCTACTCTGATTAGCTCTTTATATATATATATATATATATACTGCAAATATGTAAGGTTAAATTTGACCAGTGATGTTTTTAACGGGAAAATGTTGAACAGAATGTATAAGGTGACTTGCACCAGCCACCTGAGACAACAATCAGAGCTGAAACCGCCTACACAGCACACAATGTTGAATTAACGTTTTATAAACGTTGAATTTTTAGAACGTTGTATTTCGTGACGTTGATTCATACGTTTTATCAACGTAATTTAATAAACGTTTAAAGAATGACCAGTGAACGCTTATTAAACATTGAATTTGAATTGTGCTCTTAAACCTTCTAAAATGGTGGAAAGCACAACGTTGAATGTTTGTGAGATTTCCTAATCTACAGAAACAATTTTCAGTGATAGTTTTATGCTTAAACATCACTAGGTGTTATATAATATATATATATATTCTTGATGGAAATGCACTTCTATTTGACATTCATACAATGCCTACGCTATGCGTTTGTCTTTTGTTCTCTCATGAAAACCGGGAAAGGCAGGACATCGGAGCAGCGAGAGATCGAAATGACAGGAGGAAATCCGAATAAGTTGCTCAAATGATTTTTTTTTTTTATATTCTTCGTAGAATAGGTTGTCTCATCTTGTTAAAAGCAATAAATGTGGTACCGACAATTCCCAGACTTACAGAATGAATCAAACAATTCCGCGAGGCAACCTAATTCTGTTTTGAAAATGTATAACTTTTTTATTTCGTTCAGATGTTTCTTATAGGTAAGAGCATATTGTATGTATGCAACTATATACAATTAAAGAAGACAACCAGTATTTTAGTTTGTGGAGTTGTTATAAAGTAAGGATTTAACGAACTTTTTTTTTTTTGCATTATTTAAATTGCAATCTGAATATTTATTTATTTTACAAACATTTTTATAAACATTATCGCTCAGACGTGCTATTTCTGAATAAATAAGTTACGTTTATACTTACTCAAGCATTCTTTGTCCTCAATTTTTATTGATCTTCAATTAGTGGTTTCACTAAGAGTCTCCGTCATTACCATGTTGAGGGGTTTGTTAGACTGGTATCCTAATGGAAGTGAGTTGGAATTACACATTTAGGTCCTTAATGTTGTGGGCGAAGGCATTTACCTTCATTTCAATTCCCAGACTGTTCATGTTGGTTATGTGTACAAAAGAACCTATGGCACAACAGCCCATGAAAGGCCTAGGCCTGCAACGCGGCTTTCTGCGGGGGGCACGTGGGCAGCGCAGGGTTTTCGCTACAGGTTTATCCTCCACCCCCCAGGGTTGGCCTCAATCAAACCCGGATTGTCACCTCATCAGTCATATTTGGAGAGAAGTAAAATTTAACTTTCAGGACAAATTTCGTGCCTTTCCCCCAAAATCCCTACTTATAACGAGTATTTAAATCTGTGCAGATGAACAGAACAATGTAAGTTTCCCAGACCGAAGCCTAGTACTTCAATGTTCAGTACGAGATGCTTTAATTTAAATTACAATTTTAGGGTTGATTCCAGGTTAAAATCCTATAATCAAAGGATTTTTCCTGGAATCAACCCTAAAATTGTAGCGTACTGAACACTGAAGTACTAGGCCTCGGTCTAGGAAACTTATATTATTCTGTTCATCTTCACAGATTCAAATATTCGTTGTAAGTACGTTATTTTGGGAAAGGTACGAAATTTGCCCTGAAGGTTGAATTTTGTTTCTCTCTAAACGTTGCGTAACGACGTTGATTAAACGTTGAATATACGTTTATTCAACGTTTTGTAACGTTGAATATACGTTTTGTAACGTTGAATCAACATCAGTGCCAAAATTAAGTTGCGGAAAAGGTTTAATTCAATGTCTTTAAAACGTTTATTAAACTTCATATTGAACGTTGAATCAACATTTCTTAGAATACTAATCCGATAGTTGTATAAACATGGAATCAACGTAAATTCAACGAAGATTCAACGTTTATTAAACATTTAAGGAAAAGTTGTATAAACGTTTATTTAACGTGATTGTGCTATGTGGGCGGTCACCGCGTCAAGTTTTTGACGGGGTCTATGCTTCTAACCGACCTAACCCGGTGACCCGCAGAACAAAGCAGAATTTCAATTATTTCCTTGAGTTCGAACAGTGTTACTACCAGCGGTGACCAGGATAGGAGGTGTTACGCCTAGAGCACTCAGGCGTTTATTAACTTTGCTCGTAACGGTGACAAATGGAGAAAGAAATATTTCAAAACAGAAGCTAATAAACAGCTATCCACAGTCTTGCATATCCGAAACACACTTGAGTGGTCTAGCGATGACATCGATATAGCTTCAACTGTCTGAAACACTGGAATAAGCAAATATGATAAAGAAATTTGCCAGTATCAGATATTGAAAGTTCCTTTCAATTGAAGTATGTTGAATTGCTGTATTTATTTCTTTATTCTGCTTTCATATTACACCTAATCATTAAAAGCTTTAGTGTTATACCTGAATCATTATATTTTATTCATATCACAAACTGCGTTGGAAACACATTTTGTCACAAAATATTGTATAACAACAAATTAATATTGTCAATCATGCCTGAAAAGATTTTTTTTTGTATAGACCTGTGAACGACAGTGAAATGGAGCAAAGATAATAATAGTATATGTCACAATAATATATGCACGCTATGTAATATGTAGTGTGTGTTAATGGCTTATTTTTATATTTATTGCTAAACAAATTGGTCATAATAATTTTCATAACGTCCATTTTTTTATTTTAAGAAAAGCCATATATTTACCTTTCGACTTTTAATAATGCAATTAATAAGGAATTATAACTTAAAAATGTTATTACTGGTTAATGAGTGTCGGTTTGAAAGGGCGACATCTGACAGTACCGCCCAGGACGGCAAAACAGCTAGCGCCGGTCCTGACCAGTTTCGGCTTTGGCAGCAATATCTGAATAATCTTTTAGTTTCTGAAAACAATAGTACAGACAAAGAAATCTACACAATAAAATGCATTTCATCCCTGATAGAACATTACAACGTTTTGGCATGGCGGTCTATATTTGTTATAATTAGATTCGTATACGGATATGTACCTTTTGGAGAAATGAGAATAAAAATGTTCTTCTTTAAATGTGGTCTTTTTTATTCCAACCTCCCATTCCAACTAATTAATCATTATTGATAATATTATTAAAAAAGGAAATCAACATTCATGCCCATAATTAATTGCTAGGTTAAGTACTATCAACTATGTGCTGAAAATTTACACTCTAAAAGAATTTGTCTTGAAAATTAATTAGCCAAAAGTGAAGTGGAGTTATTACCTATTTCACAAATAACCTCATGTATAGTAAATGTAGAAATTTAACACAGAAAAATTGAGACAGAAAAAAAAAATACGCAGAAATAAAGTTGATAAAAGAAAATTTTCTACTATGTTGTAGGTACTTCGTACGAGGTATTATCAAAAAAGATCTTCCAATTCAGGCATAAACCTTGTCTAGACAAACAACTCTCGTTTCCAGTGGTTCCCAAACGATCCTGACGTTGCTATGCGTAGTGATGCTCAACCTACGGCCCGGCGGACATGTCCTGCCCGCAGCTTTTGCCTTTCCCGCCCGTCTTGCCATAAACATGTCAAAAGAAGGTTTTATTTTAATTCTCCTCCTTAATCTATACATGAAATTAATCTTTCTTAACTGAGAAAAGACAGAATGCAACAAATTCTAATAACATAAAATTATGTTAAAAATTGTTAGTACAAATACATATATATATATATACAGTTAGGCAAAAAGTATTGATACACTTAAAAAAATTAACAAAAATTACAGCTTGGGTGGTAATTAAATATATTAAACAAAACAAAAAAACTGTTCATCTTTTGATTTGATTCTAAAAAAATAAACAACAACAACAATGTCATATTTTGGAAAAATAAAATCATAAAAATTGAATTTTAAAGACAAAGAAACAAAATATACAAGAACAAAATGTATTTATACAATCCAAATTATCACTATTTGTGTCCTATGTTCTGTGGTTTAATTGGGCGTTTAATACTTTGTAGGGTATTCTTTGCATTTTTTGGATGGCCTGAAGTCAATGAGGCGTTGACTGCACCAATTTGGAAGTCAACGATGTCAGAATATTGCCCCATTCTTCTATTAACGTACTTTTCTAGTCTTGTTTGTTTGAAATCTGTGCTGCACGCACTCTTCTTTCTAGATATGCCCAACAATTGTTCAATTCGGTTGATGTTTGGAGACTGGAGAAGTTTCCATGTATTTTGCTGTGTTGTAAAAAATACATAATCGTGTATTATGAGCTCTATGTTTTGGATTATTATCATGGATAAATACAAAATTATCTGTAATCCCCATTTTTTTGTTGACGTATGGAAATTAGACCTTGGTATGTTAATATACGCCTTATGGTTCATTACCTAATCAATAAAATGAAGATTCCCCACCTCAGAAGCACTGATACAACCCCAAACTAACACAGAACCACCATCATGCTTTACAGTGAATTGGAGAGTTTGCCTTTCCAGCTCGGTATTATTTTGCTTCCACGCCTTTTCCCTCCCATCTGAACCAAAAATGTCCATTTTCATTTCGTCCGTAAAAAGAAAGTGATTCCACAATGCTGGGCTCGCGTGTATTCCTGGTTAGCAAACTGCAGCCTTTTCTTCTTACGCGTTTCGCTTACAAAATATTTTCTACGGACTGTTCTTCCGTGTAACTCGTTATCCCGCAGATAATTTCGCACAGTATTAGCACAGATATCTATATTTCCCTCTTGTCTAAGTGCAACTACTAATTTTGGTGCACTCATTTTAGGATTACCCTTTACTTTTCTAATCAATGTTCTTTCAGTGTATTTGTTTAGTTTCCTGGGACGCCCAGATCTGTGGCCATTCTTCAATGATTTTCTTTCATTAACCCTACATATTATATGTTGAATTGTTGGCTTTGATCTTCAAACTAGTTTAGATGTCTAAGTTCATGATTTACACTGAATATGTAAGCCAATAATTGCCTTTCATTCTGCTTCTGTGGTCTCTTTGCCTTTTCGCCCCATTTTACAGGTTTTCCACACTTCTATTTTAGCTACCGTACAGCACATCGTGAACATACAAACGCAAGGCAATCCAGACTGAAAACTAAATAGGACGAGCAACCCCCTCCCCTCCAGTTCCACCCAAAGTTGACGAAATATATTAGTGTATCAATACTTTTTGCTCGTTCATTTTCTGTATTTTTAAAAATTTTATCTGACAGCAGCCTTTCGTACAATATTTTGCCTTTGATCTTCTGAAGAATATTGTCTAACAAGTGTGAGAATAAATTACTTTATTAACTTTCATAACAAAGTTCCATGTACTAGGGATTATGCAGATTTTTAATAATTTTGTTAGGTGTATCAATACTTTTTGCTCTAACTGTATATATATATTCGCGTCTAGCTATTTTTACAAGCGTTTGCGATATTTGTACTTAAAACTTGGAATTACAAGATGCGTACGATTTGTATGCTATTTCTGTCAGAGGATGCTCTGGTTTGCGAAAGTCGTGCTAAATTTTAATGTGGCCTATGGGCAATGCAAGGTTGGACATCACTGGTTTAAGGTATTTGTTCCTTTGTGATGAGCACAACGGCCGTTGCACCTAATTTGAGATCTTCAATTGTTGGAAAGCTACATTTTGAAGTGACATTTGCAGAGTAAGAAACAGCCAATAGTCGGTAGGTGCTAGATAAGGCGAGTAAGATGGCGTTTCTATACTGTCAAAGCACTTGTGATACAAACTTTACACAAGCTCGTCTCATTTAGTTCCCATTTGCCAATGAATACGATATTCTCATTACAATTTCAAGGAGTACACTTCTACTTCTATATTCGTTTCTGTGTTGATCGATATCCAAGATCTACCACTGCGAGGCTCTTTCTCAACTGTTTCCGCTTGTTTAACGAACTGTACCACAACGGACGTGACTTCGTGCCCTTGCTGCAAAGTCTGCACGGAGTCTACCCTATTCTTCCTTAATACTCACATCAACTTCCCAAGCAGCACACTCATGTGAAAATGACGCTTATTTTTAGGTCAAGAATTGACGCGAAAGTCGTCGAAATGATGGGTAAATGTCACAAACTAAACGACGCGTGTAAAATCTCCCCAGTGATAGCTTGTTGCTGTAGATATTTGTTTCAAATAAACATATAAATGAAACAATATGTCCCAAAACAATCTTTTAATCCCGGTGCTTTTCCATCTGTCACCGCATTTTAGAAAGCAGTGGCACACACATAAAATAGTTTAATACGACAAGTTCACTGTTTTACTCCAACACACTGTCTAGGATCACGCAGTCGCTATTGAAAACGATATATAACCATTGTACATCGTCGAAAAACAGAGCATGAGACATGACAGAATTACGTCAATTAAAAGACCAAAATGTCACGTAATAGTGACGTAGATTTCATTACAATGACGCGATTTTGATCTTTTCCACCAAAAGATTGTGTCTTTTTGAGGTGAATATGTTGCTTGGATTCTTAACTTCTTATTGTATTTGTGCTTAAAATGTACCGTTCTACTTGTCCCGCCTTCTCTCGACAGGTCTGCTTCCTGCCTGAGTGAAACAAGGTTACCAGACTTCATTCTCTTCAAATAGTATGACACGAGTCCGGGAATATTTTGATAATTCCTCGTACATTGTCGGCAAACTTGATTAAAAAAAAAAACACTTTGGAAACACTCTATACTGGTGTTTGCAAACAAATGTTAGAAACTCACTACACTACTCATAGTAGACTCCATAGCAGGCGACCGTAGCAAATAATGAGTTGTTTTCGTAAACAGAATAGGCAAAGCTATCCCTCTCGACATCCCAGAGATATTTGGTTACCACTTCAACGCCTTGGAAGCGCTTCTGACCTATTGTAGCCACTGCCACGATCTTGTACCTATTCAAGAAAGACGAAAATGTAAATTGTTACTGTCGTCTTTTTCAAGAACTACATTTAATCTGCATGTATATGTAGCATAAGTATAAACTGGACTATAACTAATTTTTTACTTCTATATTCTAAATGAAAAGAAAATTAGAACAAGAAATTGTCGGCTTCGTAAAACTTGGTTATTTTCAAGGAGAGTTAATGAATTTCGAGTATTTGTGATATTCGATTGTATTCATTTGATAGAATTTTAAATACGCAGATGTTGTTGACTTAAAACTAAATTTACGTTGCTTAAAGTTTGTGGTAGGCAGTGATTAAAGGAATATGTTTATTGTCTCGGCATCTAATCAGTGTAAGGGGAGAGAAAGATATGCATGTTTAACTTAGTCAAGATGCCACAAGAATTCGCTGCCGCATTCTCCAGATTGATTCATTTCTCTCGGGGACCCGGAGATATTATTATAAGCTCAATGAGATAAAAGTATCATCAAGAAACTTTGCTTGCCCAGAAGGACCTAAATATTGATCGATTTTTTTTCAAAGTGTTACCTTTTTTCAGGCCAGGAAGGTCAATAGTGACAAAATGAAGCCCTATTAGCAAATTTGCGAATTTTCAGTTTCCCTTAAGAACCATTGATAATGTAAAAGTTATTGCTTGTAACTTCACCTCGCACCCTGAGAGATACCTGACTTCCGGTGCGGGACATATGTGACCTCCTCAGCAATTATATAACTTCACCCTTTCGTTATCCCTTTTTCGATTTCTTGTATCTATATGATGAGATGTTTGCTATATACAAATGTTTAGTATATCTATTTTGGAAGTATAATCGCTGTGCGTAAAAATTGGAAATTAATTTAATATATTTAGTCATAATTACTATTTGAACCGATATGACCTTACCATACCAAAGACTTTCTGAACATCAAGCAATAATTATCCAAAGACTTCTAATTATTAAAGAAAATATTTGTAACAAATTGATAAAACCTCTTTGGAAGTCAGTCTAAGTTACTAGTAAAGTCTATGTAAATATACCTATATAAGCAGCCAAGGACGCCCATCTTGTGATTTTCAGATGGGGGCCAAGGATAAAGCGACAGTTTTTCTATAATTTACTAAAAGTTATGAACAGGATAACCACGGCAATATTTACTAAATTAAAGGTGCAAAAAGAACCATGTCATGAAGTACATTAAGCCTACCTTAAAGTATACTGGAAGTTGATTCGGAATGCTTAAAAGAGTATAATAATGTTAATACTTAGTCAACTTTATGGTATTATTGATGATATTTGTCAAATTTGTCCCCTGCAAAAGAAACCATGTCCCAAAGTATCCGTGCTGGTTTACTAAAAACATAATTAGGAAACTCAAGGTTAAAACAATTTATGATATAAAGTCTACATACAAAATTAAAAATTAAAAACCTTACTATCAGGAATTTGTTCGATTGTGTAGGGAAGTCAAGAAAGTCCTAAAAAAAATATCCTATAAGAGCTTTATATCAAATTCTGAAAATAATATCACTTATGATCCAGGTCAACTGTGGAAATTTTTTACTAAAAACAAAACAAAAACATCTCCTCCCCAAATATATTAAAATTTGAAGGTCGGATTTATGTAACAATGAAGAAATAGCTAACACGTTTGCATAGTATTTCCAATCAGTATTTGTACCCTCTTCTCAACCGTTCAGTAATTTTGATAGTAATTCTAGGGGTTACGAAGAAATTGGAAATATTATCTGTTGACCAAATACATTCGAATGAAATAGAAAAGGCTATCAAGAATCTAAAATCCAAAACGACAGTTAGATCTGATGGCATACCCTCGTATATAGTAAAAGGATGTATTCATAAATATAAATATTCCCTATTGATTGCGTTCAACTTGGCACTAAAAACATGTATTTTCCCTAACAAATGGAAATCAGCTTTAGTTTATCCTATACCTAAAACAAAAGACAGATAAAATATTACCAACCACAGGACTATAGCAATCTTACCAGTCTTTGCAAAATTTCTGAACAGATTGTATATCAAAGAATTATTAATCATGTGAAGCAAGTTATCTCAACTAAACAACATGGCATTGTTTCACAAAAATCCACGGTAACGAACCTTGCAGTTGTTACAGATTTTATTGAAAAGTCGTTGGGAGAAGAAAAGCAATTCGATAATATTTATATTGACTTTGAAAACGCCTTTGACAAACTTAATCACAATGTATTACTAGGTAAATTAAACCACTATCACTTCTCTCTATCCTTGATTAGATTCATGTGATCCTATTTAACTAATCGCAGACAGTCTGTTCTACTTAAGGAACATAAATATGATGAATATACAACGCTGTCAGGAGTCCCGCAAAGCTCGTATCTTGGACCGTTATTATTCCTCTTGTTCATTAATGAGCTACCTTAATTCATACCGGAAAATGGAAAAGGTGCTATTTGCGGATGACATATGCTATATGCTAAAATTAATTCCATGGAAGATGCCATAAAACTACAGCACAGTGTAGACGACTTTTACTAACTGATGCGCTATCAATCAACTTCCAGTCAATACGATGTTTTATTATTCAGTAGAAATAAAACGATAAATATGTTTAATTATTAAATTCATAAGTATGCATTAAGTAGGCCCAACGTAGATAAAAATCGTAGTGTCAGGTGGATATGAAATTAACGTTTAACAGCCACATAACAAATATTACAAATGAAGCTTTTAAAATGCTAGGATTTGTAATAAGGATGGGAAGAAAATTTAACAATGTTTCTACATTAGAGACCATGTACTACGCTTATGTTCATTAGAACATTTCTGATCTGTTATTTCTTAGAGAAATAATTGAAAATGGCTTAGACTGCTCAGACTTAGTATCAATGTAACAGTTTGGTGTCCCGTCATTAACAATTCGCAGAGACAACACTGGTCTCTTCCATTGCAAAAAGGCAAGTACAATATAATGACGAAGTCATCAATCTGGAGAATATGTACTACCTACAAACAATGAAATGTGTAGATCTTCCATCGAATTGGATATATGTGATATGTCTTCGTCTTCCAAAACATTTATAAATATTGTAATAAAAATTTCTGTAAATGAGCATATTAAATATCGACATTCTAACTGGACTTTAAAGCTTGTTGTGTTGACAATAAATAAATAAAATATAGAAAGTAGAAATATAAATTTTTATTTTTGTTTTTTATCTTGCATAGTATATTTTCTCTGGCTAGAGGATGGGGCGAGCACTCCCCCTTGCCCCCCTGATGGTCGCCCTTGTAAACTGTAAAGTTAGTTGCTTTGGAACTCTTGAAGTGGACGGAGCTCCAAATAATAAAAGTCTCTAAGGAGAGCTTTACTTGTTTTATTGTCTCCTCCCCCCCCCCCTTCACCTTTTAGCATATATTATCCTTTACATGACATTCTGCCACCTTAAGGGAGGAGGCCATCACATACGCACTGTAAGATATATTTATATGTACCCCCGGGTCATGTATATGTCCTACTGACATATTTGATGTATGTATGATTATCAAATAATACATAATGTACTATTTGGAATTACGTACTTTTATTAGCAGTCCTCCATGTAACAGCAACAACAACTATTCAAGTGATTGCTACAATTGACTACATATCGATTACTATCGAACTCGATATATCGACTGGTTCGATAACTACAGTCACTACAATATGCTACACCCCGGGTTGGACAATTCATATTCGTCATGTTGCTTTTCAGGTTTAAACCACAAAATCCTACCCCCAAAGCCGGAAGAATAATTTATGGCCTCACACAGAATTAATATAGGTATATCCGGGGTAGCTCGGGGACTCGTAACATGCTAAAACTTTATACATTGGGTAAGTGCAAAACTTCTACCCGTTTTCACATGTCACAGCTTAGAGGAATATTGACCTCACAGATGGTGTTTCTAGCGCTTGAATTGGTAGCTACGTAATCGGAGGAACATGAGAGCACTCACAGGCACAGATAGTGAGTTCGGACGAGTAGACAGGATAGCGTTTCGTGCCGGTGAAATGGAGACCGATAAGCGGCACATCAGACACTGTTTTGATTTAGATCAAGGCAGTAACGCGGCTGCAGCACTCCGCAACATTCGGCAAGTGGATGGTGAAGATACAGTTGACGATAGCACATGCCATCGGTTCTTTCGAAAATTCAGGGGCGGAGAAAGATGTCAAGATGAACTACGCACTATTCTTCCAACAGTGCTTTCTGAAGAGGATCTGGACCAAAACATACGAAACAACCAGAATCCAACTGTAGAAGAATTAGCGGAAACCTTCCAGGTACACAGAACAACCGCTGAAAAGCGGTTCGAATCACTGGATTTCATCACAAAGTTCATCGCTGGGTTCCACATCAGCTCAGTCCAAGTCAACGGGAGGGGTGTGTAGTTATCCGTGTTTCCTTGGTACAAAAATAACAGGTTCTTAACACGCATTGTCACAGGTGATAAGAAGTGAAGGGTACAGAGAGAAAAGAGTGGATGTCCACTTTCGGACGAAACAGAGGTTTTCACACCATCTTATTTTATTAGCTCGGCAGTATCGTGGAACACATCATAAGGTGGAGCAAAGTACCACGTTACTGAAAAATACCGGGTTAAATTTACCTGTACATGAAAGGAGGAGGTATGTGCAGCTCAAACAGGAAAAGAAGGGGTTATGCGCATCAAAAGTATGTATAGAGCGTGCACCGCTTTTATAGGGTTTTAAGGAACATACAGGAACATGAGGAACATTTATATAAGGAACATCATTTCAATTTTAAACGAACATATCTTTGGCAGCTATGTAACCCGTTACTACAAGATTTAGAAATCGTTCTTCTTTTCTCTTATTTTAGAGTAATACGATTTTTATCCAAGAAAATTGTAAGTGTATGGAGTGCATTTAGTTCTAGCTAGCTTACCTTAGTAGCAAGAAAATGTTGGATTTGTTATTAAACAACAGAAATGAACCTATAATTACTAAATTACTTTAGGAATATCTTAACTCCTTTTTCAAATGATAACACAATATTATAATTAAAAAATAATACGAAAAATATTCTTAACTCATCAAATTATTTTTGACCTTTCTTTATTTTTAAAATTGGTTTTCCAATAGCTATTAAAAATTGTCTTGAATGTTTGTTTAGACCAGGATAAAAAATGAAAAATTAACACTTGCAACGTTTCTTCAAAAGAGGGAGACAAATGTTAACAGTTTGCAACACTGCGTTCTGTGTTTTACATAGACCCGTAGCCCCCCTAAATATTTCCTAGCCTCCTATCAATACTTTGCATACATGTACGAAAATTAAAGGTCAAACATATACTTGATAACATTTTAATAATTTTCTATAGATGCTCTTAAATGTATATTAGTAGTACAAATGTGTGCTTTTATACAGTATATCGTATTCCATTATTTTCGAATCGAATGCAAATCTTATGAATTGAAAAATCCACACTTTATTCATAGTTTTAGAAGTATTTTCGTATATCAAATTTTAGAAAAGTGCCCTTGATGACCCTTTACAGAGTTGCAGATTGAATTTGCAACTATCCTACACTGAAAATCAAAGTACATCTGAAGTCCACAATATGTCCGGAAAAAATTCACAATATGTCCAGTTTTACCACGTTTTTAGTGGATAATATATGAACTTCTGGTATGCTGATACCCAAGTCATGCAAAAAAAAAAAAAAAAGTTCACTTAATAGGGATAAATGTACTAACAGTTATATGAAAACGTACTCTAGATAATGAACTTCGGTAATTATGAACTTGATGTCTGCAAAATATGCACTAAGGGTAAGAAGCCAATAAAGAGACGCAGTAAGCACACAATCTTTTGTAGGTTCACATAAAGTTCACATGTATTCATATCATATAAAGTTCACTTTTGGTGAATTTTTTGTGTTTTTTTTATGTCGGGAGGGTTTCAGTGCATGCGAGAAATAAATTAACGTCTTGTGATAATAAGAGGGAAGGAGCATGCCATTTTTTCTAAAATTAGAGAAGACATGAGATATGTTTGGGAGTGCCACCTGAAATCAATTTCATTTAAATGCGACTATAGTCTCCCTATATATAAAAAAAATATACTCTAATAATAAACATTGGAGTATTCACTTCCATAAATTAGCAGTCTACCCACACCATCAACTTAACTCATTTGTTCATTAAAAAGCGCAGCCAGCACAACAAAAATCTCTGGGATCATTAAGTCGATTCCTGCCTGGGACAAACAATTGATACCGTCACAGAAAGTCGGCAAACTTCTCCTAAAAATAATTTAACATATAAAAGCACAAAAATACCTTTGGCACTCTGGGGTTAACTTCTTACCAAAAAAAAAAAAAAAAGGTTTAGAAAATTAAAATTAAAAGAACAAAATTCCACACAGCTTCCAGAAACAAATAGTGTAACAAAGATTCTCCACGGACATCTGCGTATTTAGTCCAATCGTGGCTAAGAGAAATAGAAAAATGGAGAAGAATAAACTGATCTGAAAGAAGCTGCCGCTTAGGCGAAACACTAAAAGAAGTTGACAAAAAGATAGCAGATTTATCACTTACTATGCTTAACAAAAAATGACAGAAACACAATGTAACCAAATGGATTTTTAAAATCATCATGGTTAAGGACATTTCCAAAGGTTTTACGCACGATAAACACGAGAAAATAAAAATCCTCTTTTTATAATATTTTGTACAAAACATGCTGGGTCAAAGGAAAGAAATCCACCAATAGCAAAAGCATGCATTGATTCAATTTGTAAAGGAATGAAATAACCAAATAACAAGGATACAAAAGAAAACATTAATCTATTAATATCGATATAATATTTGGCTTGTGAGAGACAGACGGACAAACTTTGCGTGAAATTAATATGAACTAAACTAAATTTTTTGTGCATCACATGTGAACTTCTGGTGTGCTGGTACACAATTAAAGCACAAATAGTTCAGTCCATAGTGACAAATGTATTAAAAGTGATCTGAAAACGAACTGTACAGAATCTATACACAATAAATATAAACTTAATGTGTACAAAACATGCACTATGCGTAAGATCATGCCAATAAAACGACACATTGAGCACACCAAACTTCACAGTTTTTCAGTACGTTCACGTAAAGTTCACACTTCACATGCAAGGCGTTGTCATAACGTTCATTTTTTGTGAAGGTTTTCTGTGTTTTTTCTTGTGCCAGGAGATTTTCAAGGTACTACACAACACATATCACCCTTT
This sequence comes from Lepisma saccharinum, assembly GCA_022664845.1. Classification (NCBI taxonomy): domain Eukaryota; kingdom Metazoa; phylum Arthropoda; class Insecta; order Zygentoma; family Lepismatidae; genus Lepisma; species Lepisma saccharinum. The sequence continues at coordinate 27,096 of JAGDQP010003169.1, forward strand.
ATATAAGAATCTTCCAACACACAAGTGAAACGAAGTACGGATTGAATTCTAAGGATGCGGCTTCGATTCTCCAATGATCAGACTATAAGAAGTAGATTGAGTCAAATCACATGTTGGCTTGGCAACCGAAACTGTAGGCTAGTATCGAAACCGACACTGGTCTGGTTGTCTCGATTTACATAGAGAAATACATAGATTATTCAAAACATTTGCTATCTTAAATTTCTGGAAATAATAATGCCATGCTTGTAGATCAGTTTTGAATATAGTGTCATAATTTTGCATAATGTATTGGCTAATATGCTTGATCAGATCAACTGAACCCTCCAACTATCCGGACCGGTGCCTCTTCAAAAGATTTGGATTGGATGAAATCAGGTCTAATGTATCAAAGCGTTTCACGTTACCGTTTCTCTGTTACTTTTCCATAATTATGCCTTATCGGCGAAAGTTACATGCAATGCGATATTTGCGGTGAGAGGTATATATATATATATATATATATATATATATATATATATATATATATATATACAAGGTGTTGTAAAAGAACACCGAAATACCTATTTCACGAAATTCCTGATGCGAAAATAAGAGAAGAGGATGCACATATACTTCGTTTCAGCGCTACAGGGTTTCGAAATTGTTGGAAAAATGAACTCTAGAAGCTTGACCATTTCAATACGATTAAAGAAGTGAGGCGCTATGGCACCTGCTCTACCCAAAACTGCATATTCCAAAATTATGCAATGGATGCACAAGGGATGGTCCAAAGGAAGTAAGGGATTCCCAGACATTCAATGGAGTAAATGTGGATAGAAATAAGCGCGAATAAGACGACTTTCCCTTTGAGTACAGATGATAAACGTAGGAGTCAATTTTGGGCTCCAAGCTGGAAACACTGTATCTCGAAAAACAAAGCGGAATTCGACCCAAGTTTTATGGATTTTCTTGTTGTTGTTTCGGTCTCAGGATTCTCCTCGCAAAGTTTGTCTCTCTCTTTTCTTTACACACCTATATATTTGTCAGAAAAAGTTCCTTGGAAGAAATGTAAAAAAGGATGCTTAGTTTCGGAGTTTAAGGCGTTCGAAGTGAGCAAGGCATCGTCATAAATCACGTCATATCTCGACAAACAATGACGTAAGTGATTTGGCCTCAGCAAATTACAATCTAAATAATACCCGATATACCTATTAAGTTGTTTATGATTGTCAAATATGCTTGTCCTATTAAATTATTTAAAACCTCGACAATAAAACTCATACATTCTGAAACCTGTCTATCCCTCAATCATAAAAATAACTTGAATGGATGAATCGCGTACTACTTTGATTATGATTTCCTATGCCGACACCGTTTACGTCATTATGTGTGAAAATATTACGTCATTTGTGATGATGCCGCCGAAACTTTGAGCGCATTTTGAATTTCTTCAAAGGACTTCAATAGCGTAGATTTAAACGCAGCCCCCCATGTCATAAGGTTTTCTACTGTCTATGGTCCTGCTAAAAGAACAGGAAACATTTACAATAAATAACAAAGGTAAGGGGTAAGATAAAGGTAGTAGGAGCAGGAGAGGGGGGGGGGTTAATTAAAAATTCACTTTTTGTAGTCGGCACGGGATTGGCTGGGAACTTCTGATAAGAGCCAATCAGGAACCACGGAACTGTCTCACTGAAGGTTGTGTTGTGTATATGATTTAGTGTGTCTGAGGAAGCCGAGTGTTTTGGTAGTCGGCGAAAACGTTTACAAAAATTTTAATTTTTTGAAATAAATTGTAGTGCTTTGCTCAGGCATTATTTTATTTTACCTTTGGTATATAAAAGCAAAGCTTTCGTATGGAGAATACAATAAATAACCACTACCACTATTATTGGTCAACAACTTGAAACGTTATGTATCAGTTCTTTCAATATACCCTCTTCCTGTATTCAAATTGGTACCTGTACTCTGGAAAACATGTAATCATACAACAGCAACAGCATTGGCATGTAGGTTCGAATCCCGCGGCCGACCATCCTGACTTAAATGTTCAAGGTTTATCTCAGTTTCACCAGGCGAATGCTGGAATGGTACCTTAAGAAATGTCCTGGCCTATACCTTCCCCATCTTCTACCAAACACATCCCGGCCTGAGCCACAGATGCCAAGAGACCTTAAATAAATTTAAATTTAAGAAGAAGAATAAAAAAAAGAGACCATTGATTAGGCTTACCTCTCAAAATTTAACTTTTTCACTCGTTGTCTTACTTCTGCGGTAATCACTTTACATAGTTCCATGCAGAGACTCGCATCATACGTGACATTAGCCATTTTTTCTGTTAAAACGGCGTCCACGATCTTTTGCACGTGCTCTGGGTTGAATGGGTGTAAAGACCATAGTCGATAAGTATTCATTAGTGTGATCTACGGGGAAAGAAACAACAAATAAATCCAACAGCTTCTTTTTACACAAACAACTCAATGCACAGTTTGTGAATGGTACAAAATGGTACTTGCGGACAGGTGGTTTCCCTTTCAATCGATTTAACAAGCCTCAGCAGTCGATAACAACTGTATGTTTAGGTTTCTACGGCAACAAACAAAGGGTATGGTAGAAAAGTTACTGAGAGGAGTTCGTCAGGTTCTTTTGTATTTTTTTCTCTCTGAATTTGAAGATATAAAGGGTTCAATTTACTGTCCTGTTTCAAGTTAGCTGGTAACATAAGCAAAGCAGCTGAGCATCGTTATTACATAGCCACTAATATTTGGCAAATATTCTGCATTATTTCTCTTTCTTAAAAACGTTTCTTTCAAAGGTTTCTTATTATGGCATTTCAAGACATGTAGATGTTTGAAAAACAGCGGAGACTATTTTATTTTCAATACAATTGTAACTTAAAATTAGTAGCCAATGTTTGTGCACAACACAAAATGAAATTATGAATAATTCTGTTGGATATTCACTGATTTTCATGGTTTAGCCATCAAATGAAAGAGGGCCAATGGTACATCTACTCACATAATACTCAAGCCATGGGTATGTTTTATGTCAGAAAAAGGTTGTGCCCAAAAGAACCATCTTTCCCGGGGTTACTTTCGGGATATCTATAACGGGTTTAAATTCTTGCATTTCCCATACCCTGGATTCAGAACTATCATTAGCATCATTACTATCTGATTTGCCTGACCGTTTGTGCGGGGTGAATAAAATATGTTGAAAAACAGTCATCGATCGGGATTGCCACTAATCAGCTTTGTTAGAGGGTGTATTACAGTCCCGATGACTGTTGCCAACATATTTTATTCACCCCGTACCAACGGGTGGGGAAATCATCTATGGGTGTTTATTACCTAAGATAGCAGTTGTTAATGAAGTTTACCACTTGGAGGTAGTCAACCCGTCGAACAACATTGTGGTTTGGGTTGCCGCGTGCTTTGCTTTTAATTTTCCATAATTTTTACCACCTCCATTGGAATTACATGGTCGATTATCTCCGAAGAGAATAACATTAGAATCAAAATGATACGATAACTTCCCAATCCGGTCCAGTGTCTGATCATGTGCGAAAAATCATTCCAATCGGTACAAAAAAAAATATGTGTGCATGTATGTGTGTGTGTGTGTGTGAGAGAGAGAGAGAGAGAGAGAGAGAGAGAGAGAGAGAGAGAGAGAG
>JAGDQP010003169.1:30760-96754 GCA_022664845.1 Lepisma saccharinum
GAGAGAGAGAGAGAGAGAGAGAGAGAGAGAGAGAGAGAGAGAGAGAGAGAGAGAAACGTTTAAACAAATTATAAAAGTAGTGTTGAGATGGATGGTAAATTAGTACAACTTATATTTTATTTATTATATATTATAACTAAATTGATTTTTCTGTTTGTGTGTCAAATTTCCCCATTGTAGAGTTGAGATAGTTCTCAAAACTAATGGTAGGTGACTCTGCGGTTTTCTAATATGCTGTTCTCGCTCAGGGCAATTAACGAAATTTATTGAACAGTGGTTCGATCATTTTATATACACTAAAACCTCGTTTATCCGAAACGATATAAGCGAGTACATTTAATTAATTCTCCGCGGTGTAAATGTACAGTGTTGTACTGTTTTTACCGTCAATTATTATTATTATTATTATTATTATTATTATTATTATTATTATTATTATTTCGGTAAAAATAAACCATTTTGTTATTTTATTTCTGCATTTGCGGGCGCTTACTACATGAAAATAATCGTAAATCTGGTATATCCGGAACGGGTCCGGTCCCATCAAGTGCGGATAAACGATGTTTTAGTGTATTTAAATCATAGACATATAGTATGCCTAATTTCATGCAATGATAAGAAAATATAAAATTAATTCATTTAATATTTAATTAGAAGGTGGCTGTCCTATTTAAATTGAAACGGAAGGTCAAATTAATTGTGAAAAAGCATTTTTTTTTTTGTTAATTAATATATATATATATATATATATATATATATATTTAATTTCAAGTGAAAACACAACATCATTATCAACTAACAAGCAGTCAACTAATCTCTTGCGCATGAAGACGCTAGGACCATTCGAGGTTCAAGTTGAACCGCATCGTCAACTAAATTATAGTCAGGGCGTAATATCTTGTTGGGACCTTCAAGATGTCCCTGAAGAAGAGATTAAAGATGCACTTGCCAGCCAAGGTGTAGTTAATGTTCGTCGAATTAAAACACGTAAGAGTGGCGAGCTGCAACCCACGAGCTCGCTAATTTTGACGTTTGCCATGCCACAGCTTCCTAAGGACGTGAAGGCAGCCTTCTACTGCTTGCCTGTCCGTCCATATATACCCAGTCCGCCCCGCTGTTTTAAATGTCAGCACTATGGACACACCAGCACGTCGTGTAAGGCGACCTCTGCTGTTTGTGCAATTTGCGGAACCAGTAGCCATGGTGAGGATCCTTGCACATCACTGAAACCTCAGTGTGTCAATTGCAAGGGTGAACACACGGCCTGGTCGCGGGACTGTCCTATATTTCAGGAGGAAAAACGAATTCGAGAGCTGATGGTCTTAGAGAAAATATCCGCTGGTGATGCTAAACGTCGATTACGTGATTCTCAGCGCACCCTTCCCTCTGGTGCGTTTTCACATGTTGTAGCCAGACTAGCAGTTAAAACTGTCTCGGTTGGTACGCAGACAGTTAATGTATCAACCCAAACAGTGTCTGATGTGCATGACGACCCTCCGAAGCCGCCCAAAGAATCGGAGGCTCCTCTCCATATGCCGACGCAGAGTCAGGGACAAAAAACACCTGTGCAGAGCTCTAGAACTCCACGGGCTAAGACTACTTATAGTCCGTATAAAGTCTCGAAGTTAGTTCGAACTTCGCCTCTCACTACAAGCATAAAGACTCTGACGAACGTTCTGTCTGCTCAGTTAGCTCAGGACGAGTTTGCACATACTGTCGATGAACCAAGTTCATCTTTGGCTTCAGACATGATTCAGGACCACTTAATGGATATTGATTTTAATCTCGTGGGCAGGAAAGGGAAACTTAGGTATAAACCTAAACTTAAACGGTAATATTTTACTTGTTTTCGCAGAGACTTTTATGATTACCGTTTATATTTTATGATTATGCTCCATTGCTGTTATGTTTTATAGTGTAGTTTTGTTTTATCTTGTAAAGTCCCATTTACAGGCTTCCATTAAGTTTTATAGTGTAGTTTTGTTTTATTTGTAAAGCCCCGTTTACAGGCTTGGTTTTTTATTCTGATTGTGAAGACCTTTTACATCTTCATCTTTTATATTATTTTATTATTTTAATTAACAGCTATTTTTAGACGTGACAAAGATAAGGGGCTTCCCCGTATCGGGACGGGCGTAAGCCATAGTGCTGTTACCACCCATAAAATTCATTTTATCTTTATCTTTACAACATCATTATCACTTGTGTAGGGGCCCGCATGAACTTTTCGACAGCTGGGACCCGGACCCCCCTCCCTTACGCCACCATTGATTGTGTTCATTTTATTGTTGACAAGATTTTTCAGTTTCTGTGGGGAAAATACCTTTTTGGGTTTCGTTCTCAATACTTCTTTTTTGTTTCAATGTATAATGTTTTAATTATATTTTTTAAACACAATCTTTAAGTATTGTCACGATAGACATCTTTCATTCCGGCTGTTAACTAAACAACTAAAGGAAGGGGGTTTGTATACAGACAGTAGGTAGGTATTTATGCAGTGAACAAATGAAAAATCGCAGCATCTATTTCGCCTGACTAGAGAAAACTTTATGCCAGGGTTTCTCAACGTGGAGGTCGAGACCCCCGTGTGCAAGTGGATCGCGAAGGAAGGTAAATAATAATTTAATTAGGATTTTGTAGGTGAAAAAAAATCCAAAGAATTTTCCCTGGTAATCTTGTCTTTTTAGCGAGATCTTATATGTTTTGTAAATAAATTAAAAATGAGTTTGCTATAGATGGATCAATTACAAGGCTCGTCAGAAATTGTTCGTCACTATTTTTACATTCTTTTCTTTAGTTCACAATGGTTCGTGGTGTCCTCAAATTTTGAAACGTTAATTTAACTCATTTCCCGACGTCATACAATGAAGAAATTTTGCACAGCGACGTAAGTCGAGTGACAATACAATATTCCACTAGTACTTTCATATATTTATATAATATATATTATTTTAAAAACATATTTTAATATATTTTTTAATATGGACTGCTTTATCCTAAAATAAATACTAGCCTGGGTTTTCTGGTTGCAAAACACTTTAGGATTCGGGTCACAAAACATTTAGCTTGCGTAAATTTATCCGAACACCGAAATAACTGGAGCAAATAATTAAAAGAAAAAAGAACTTTTTAAAGACATACTTTTCTAAATCAATTCGTACTAAAAAATAAAAAAAAAAATTTTGTTTATGCATGAATGAAAAGAAAAGTATGTGGGGCGCTCTCTTATAGGCTTACAGTCACTTTATAAATTTTTGAATTGCCGCGCCCCATACTATTCTTTTTATTCATGCATAAACAAAATTATTTTTTTATTTTTTAGTACGAACTGTTTAAGGAAAGTATGTCTTTAAAACTTTTTTTTTTCTTCTTTTTCACTTGTACAGTCTTGAACTTCATATTTTAATCAATGCATTTTTTGCGCTCTTTCACGAATCCAGAGTTACCAACTTAGCTGTGTTGCAGCGTAATTCTAAGAATTTCATTTCTATAGAAGCATTAATCTATCTAGCGAGCTTTATTTTGCTTGTTATTTTGACAATTAGTAAAGAAAATGCGAACTAAACGCACTATAGAAGTACCGGTAATTCGTTTGAGCACTCTTTTTGAACTATATATCATAACACAAAGTGAAACGAAAATGTTTATAAAAAATAAAATTAGTTATGGCTAGAAGACATGGTAAAAAGGGCGTCGCAATAAGGAAAAGGTTGAGAAACACTGCTATATATTATTTAAATAATTATTTTTCTTAACTTCAAGCAAACTCTAAATTTACCACATGTCTATTCTCCATGCAGTACGACACAGGCATAGTACTTTAATGAGAGGCCTTCCCAGTCTTTTCTGGTATGTAATGAATTAGCGTATACACCTTTACATAACTTAGAAATCTACTCCCTTATATACTCCTATTCCTTATTTGCACAGAAACAAATTAAGTGGTTATATTATCTAAATGTGAACAAAAAAATGTTTGGTTTTTAACATTACGTAGAACAATTTACAAGATATACAGGCGGCGGAAATTAATTTAAGATTAAAACTTCGCCACGTTAAAGTTTTCAAACTTGAAATTCCAACTGACGATTTTAAAAGTAATAATAAAAAAAGTTGCAAAAAGTATGTGCGGCTTTAAATTTTTGTTGAAATTTATTTTAATAAAGCAAGTTTTAATCTTTATTAGAAGTAATTTTAGCCTATATCTATGTTAAATACAACAGAGGTTTTCTACGTAGTATTGAAAATCAAACATTTGGTCATTTTATTTCTTTCTGTGTTCACACTTTGTTTCCTTTTTCATTATTATTACTATTATTATCAATGTCGTAATCTCAAGTTCAAAATTAAGGCGAGCTAGGAAGCTGTTTCAAAAACAGTTCCAAAGTACTTTGCTGAAGGAAATCAAAGCGATACATATCTTTTACACGTCAAAATTTTAATTCGTGTACTATTACCGTTACAAACATGATTAAGACACCTTTCTGATGCTTTCAATGAAAGGAATTCAAATTCATATATACGTTTCGATTTCAATGTCGTGATTAAGGTTGCCACCTGTCCCGTATAATACGGGATGTCCAGGTCCTGTATTTTAGGTGAAATTTACGTGTCCCGTATTATACGTAGTAACTTCTCATACATATCTTCAACATATCAATAATTTTAACAAATAAAGAGTGATGGGCTCTTTCCCAACTGTTTACTATGCTAACTGACGAGCAGACTGTGTTTACATCACCAGGTCCAAAAATGAGACCTGGGGATGGGGATATAATACTCGTGCCTCGTTTGCTCTAGCTGATAACAAACTGCAAAAATGACTGTGTTAATTCAATACTTCTCGGAGTACCAGAGTGACCATAATTTTTGTATTAAATCAACACCATTTGTTGTATGAATACGGTGTATCAACACAGTGATAGTGGTAGCATAACGCTTCTCATTGTGTTGAATCAGAATTAATAACACATCCATTGTGCTAAATCACCGAAATCAACACCGTTGGTTGTGTTGATTCAAACGAAAAGTAGGGGTTTATAGCCCAGAAACACCGAAGAGTGTTGGATTAAAAGTATTTTATTTTATTTATTTATTTTATTATTATTATTATTATTATTTTGCAATGCAATTACTAACGCCAACTGTGCTTAGGAAATTGAAATATCCATTTTCCATTCGCCAGTGTCTTTGGAGTGTGAACATTCGCAAGCAAGACGAGCAGACTGTGCGTTCTTGATTAGTATACGGTGGTTCTAAATTGTGCAGGAGTCATAGAGTACTATACAAGACCTTGGTATTTCAGATTTGTCCCGTATATTTTGGTATTATCCCGTATTTTTTTTTTTTTTTTTTTTTACCGAGCATCCCGTAATTTAAATCATCAAAAGGTAGCAACCCTAGTCGTGATACAGTCTTGTCTACACACTAAATTCGAAAGGACGGAATATTTCATCTTACAAGAGCGAAAAAATGAACCGAGATTCAAATCTCCGCAAGATTAAGTTTTACTCTTTTTTTTATTCATAAATCTATTACTTTTCTATGTTACTCGCACATATGAATAAATGCTTCCCCTTGCATCTCTTTTACATTCTCAACATTTTATTGCGTCATTTTTGTCTTTAAAAGATGAAAACTTTATCTGAGTAGAAGGAAATTCACTTAAGAAAATATGACGTCTACGTTCCCATCCAAATAAATTATCAGAGCAACGTTCAAAGTTTTCTGGTATAGCTATATCTTACTGCTGACGATCTCCGGTATGTTTTGTTATTGAGAGAAGTTGTCATTGTCTTCTATTATCATTTTTAATTAAACACGATTAACTTCTCAGTAGGGCTTCGTCTTGCGATAACCTTCGCGGTAACAGGTGGTGGAAAACAAACTTGACTATAGTATCCATGATGCATTGTGAATCACTCTGAAAAGATGAGAAATCGTCCTTTCAAGTTTGAAGAGTAAATTACATCCGTAAAGCCTCGGAATTCCATCTGGAAAGATCACATTTTGTATTCCAAGCGAGAGCGTTTCGTTGAAAACCACTCTTTTTGATTGAAATTCAATACTTTTCGATTAAATTACTGTCTCATCGAAAAAAATAGTTAAAATTTCCTCTTTTTTCATAGCATATCCTCATATACTTTATAAATGTTTCCCTAAGTCAGTTTTATTATGACATACATTTTAAATATTATATGTCAAATTTTAGTTTTCGATATTGTGAGCTCAAAGTAACGGTTCTGCCGATGGGCTGAGGGCAAAACTCACAGGAAGAGTTGAGAGTTGTGAGTTTGTGAGTAGACTGATATCTACTCACATTAACTTCGAAGAATCATTAAACTCTAAATATGAGACATTGTTAATCTTTTTTTTTTTACTGTAATAATGTTCGATTTCAGTGTTTTGCCTGGAACCTTACTTAAGCTTAAATATGCGACTAGAGTGTACTTACCTTGGGTTTCTCTAGCTCTACGAGAACTGGAGAAACAAAGGAGAATGCCGACGACGTTCTGGACTCTCTGGGCATACTGGCCCTTCCCTCAGCCCGTGGAGGTAAAGATAGCTTCCTGTCGTCAGGAGGCTTTGGTGGTTCTTTGGGAGCCGCCATCTTAGAGGCCTCCTCTTCTCGAGTTATTGAACGTTTAGGGCCCTGGAAATATAGGAGAGAAAGAAACATATTTCAACTGAAGAAAAATGCAAAACAATTACAGCAAAGGCATGTCTGAAACAACAGGCGTCGTGTCTCCGCATCCTCGGATTCATTATCCGCTTATCCGTGGTCGACTGGTCTACTTTGTCTGCTCCAGACATCTATCAGTAGCCATCTTCTTTCCCGTGTCCTCTGCTTTTTCTAAGCTCTGAGGGTGATCCTGATATTGTTTATCACTTTTCGCCAGATCTATAGTCGGAGCGATTTAAAGCACCTATAGTGTTGTATGATCGTAGATTTCAATTTATGCATTTCATTATTTTCTTAATTTTTGTGTAACAGTGTATTTAGTTCGTAAGACATTTTGGTTTAAATTGAGTTGTCTTCTCGACGTCTAAAATGTAATGGGTCATGATCAAACCTTAAAATTATCCTCAGCCCCAAGGTAACAATGAAGTAAGTCAAAACAGAGCAACGTGACAGTGAGAACGTTTCTATTCCCGTGTATACTTTCCTACGAAAGGAACTCTTTCCGATAACCATGATCCAACCTCGTTTCACAAGAACTAAGAGTTGTCACATGTGTCCGTTTCCTTTCACAAGAGCCATGCGGCAATCAGATAATTTATTAGTGATGTGAATATTAACACGAGAACCGTTCTAAGAAGTGTTTTTAAAAATTGTATACAGTTCCGCCTTGAAACAGATGTACTTTATCCTACATGAAAGTTCTCAGTGCTTCCTTCAATTAGAAAATAGACTGATATAAATATTACCAAAAACTTCTCTCTACACGCACTCGCAGATAGACATTCGCAGACGCTCGTGCTCAACTAACGTCATTAAGTATTTCGACAACTTTAGTCTAAATTCTACGTTGACGTTCGTCGAACAGCTATCTTCAGTTACAATCCATTTTGGACTAAAAAAAACTACAGAACTTTATATTTTGGTTTAAACACGATTAAGCCACTCGTATAAGAGACAAGTGACAATTCGAACTTTGATTACGAAGTGCAATTCATTCGACATATCAACGCATCAGAAAACATCTTAAATTCAAAAGGTATATTGCTCTCTCTAAAATTTAACTAAGTTGGTATATGTATTTGATTCGGTATAATTTGGTATTTGGAGCTCTCTTTAAACTCATTCGTATTCTTTGCTATTCAATATTTAATATGTTTAAACTTGTAATTAAATTCTCATTGTATCATGATCCAGAACTTCAACGTCGATGAGGTGTACTGACATCTCCTATGAAATCTATGTTTTGTTTGAATAATCTTGTATCCCTGAATTTATCTGAGCCACGACTTTCAATAAATGTCATTATTAAATGTTTATTTGTGTTTGCTCTACAAAGACCCAGTCTGATTAGAAGGTGTTCATCACTTGTTTTCTAGGTACTATGCCGACAGCTCGGTCGCTCCTTGTAGGGATCGGCACCAAAATTGTCGTATAAATCCTCTTGCGTTGACGCACAGCTCGGTCTGTTAGCAATAGTATCCAGTGTAGTCTGTAACCAAAGCTCCATGTTCTCATATAATCTTCGCAATTAGCATTAGTACACAGGGACTTATTTAGGGATTGGTCTAGGGGATCCGGACCCCCGAAGAGTCAGAGTTTTAGGCAGAATTAGTATAAATTTAAGCCTAATTATAAAAATTTAATATACACTTCGTGCCCAGACACACACCTTGGGCCCCTTCCCCGGGAAACCCGTGGACCCCTCGGGTACTAGTACTAGTATATTTAGTACTGGGATCACAATTGTTCATTTGCGTTAATTAAAAATCTTTTGTAAATATCTATATTTTTATCGTGTATGACTAATGTTTAATATCCGAGGTATGAAACATGAAAAGTGTATTTGTATAGTGCTCTGCTATTATGGTGTTCGCTTATCCGCGGTTTCAGCTACCCACGACGGGACTTGGAACGTTATATCCGCAAATACGGAGGCACTACTGCTCCACTATAAGCAGTTCTTTTATCCTTTAGGGGTTTAGAACAAACATTGTTCATTTGAGTCAGTTTTATAATTCTTGTTCCAATTTACATTCATTAGATTTGTTCATTTGTTCTTGTTATGAAAAATATAAGCAACAACGTTAGATAGTATATGGAACAACAATGAAATGAAATTACTTGGTTGTCAGATAAGTTTGTCCGGTTTTTCCAATTTATTTTAATTTTTATTTCCCACCAAAAATGTTAATGAACCAGTTAATAATATATTCATCCTCATTGGTCACGACTTCTTGCCAATGTTTTAGTAACTTGTCAATACCTCAATGGTAGATATCACTGGCAGTAATATCGAATAATTCATTGAGCCACGTTTTTATTTTAGCTTCACGTTCTTGTTGAAGTAAACGCATCTCGGACTGTTAGAGAACGATACAAAAGGTGCTAATATGATGAAGCTCGACCAGGAGAATATTGTGGGCGCGGTAGAACACTTCCAAACGAGCTCTTGAATAGCAGTTCTGGTTAGATTAGCCATGTGAGGGTCGAGCGTTGTCGTGGTGCAGAATCACGACACGTTGCCCGTCGTATCGTTTCAGCTGCATTACCTCGTTGAGCCGGTGAATTTGCTAAACACAAAGCTCATCATTGACTGTGTAATGTTGTTTTGAAGTAGTTCGTAACATAGCTGAAATTAGGTAATTTTTCGTGATCCAACCTGACCTGGACATAACTGACCCCAACCGAAATTTAGCCTGAATTTCTCAGTGGCCCGGTCTTCACCCAAATAACCAGAATAACTGTTAAAAGTTCTGGTTTGTCCTTCGGGCCAGGCCGTGTCACAAGCATAAAGCCGGTAGCCAGGGCCAGAATCTGACCCAAATGACCTGTCAGCTCTGGTTCGTAATGGATGACACCCTCCCAATCTCACCAAACGCAAATCATTGTCTTGAATGGTTTCATCCATGACTTGACTCTAGGTATTGCTTACTTTTCGGGACTCAGTCATTCCTTCCTCTGATTCATGTTGACGTAAAGACAATTTTTCATCGGCGGCGACGATGCGGTACAGAAATCTGTTTGTTTGCATGAGTAACTGTTTTGTAGAGCAAGCTAACTATCTGCAATACTACGATGGAGTTTGTATTCTTCGTTCAGAGCGTGTGGCAACCATCCACAGAGTTTTTCGATCGTACGGATGGGGGGCATTGTCCTCCAATTGATTCAAAATGACTTTAAATGTTTCATTCTAAACGATAGCTTTTAAAGTAATTGCCCCCCCCCTCCCTCCTAGGATCTCTCTCCTAAATCCGCCCATACCAGTAGTGTCTCAATACAGAAAGTCCTATTAAGGTAGGCGCATTACTCCTTAAACAGCTGTAGATATCACTCCTTAACCATAAATAAGACTAACAGCAACAAGCGGCTGATTTCCAATTGCCACTTTGGAGTATTCGTAGCATGTCGGAAAGCTAATACGGAGAACCCGGGATCGAATCCTTGTGTGGTTTTGTTTGTATTTTTTTTAAAGAAAAATAACTTTTTTTTTTCATATATACACACACACACTAGGGAATTTAATATAATTAGTGACCAAGGGTACGGGGAGGTTAGGTAATTCAGGTACGTTTTTTTTTTATTGCACACTCGATTAAGTCGTGTTTTTTCAAGCTTTCGAAAATAGGACTTTCTACTCGGCCCTCGTAGATTGGCGTGGATCCTCTTCAATGAGCTTGTTCAATCGACCTTCATTGAACTGAACAGATCGGTCGGAAAGTGAAGTCAAATTTCATCTCCTTCAAGCGTGAAAAATATTTATGTGCAGATCTTTTTTAAATAGTGCCTTTTTCATGCACAGTGCAAATGTCTCGAGCAGTTTTGGTAGCTTTGAAACCTTGATTGAAATTGAAGAGAAACGTTTGTTCATGTTGTCTACTTGGCACTTCATCGTTATTTACCTGAAAAGATGAATTGAAAATCAAATTTCGAAAATGACGAACAAAAGTTGTAGAGGAAGAACAGAGTTACAAAAAGACCATGAAACACTGTGTAATGTGTATAGCCTAGGTATGTATTACTCCAAAAGAAAACCGAACGAATCAATCTAACCCAATAAAAAGTTTTTAATGTATAAAGAACAGTAATTTAGTTTGTTTAACTTCAGATGCAACAATAAGTTTATTACTTAGCAGTTGATTTGTTATACAAATAACACAACATTATATTTATGCATTATACTTTTGTAGTCCAAATATTTAACTGCTGAGTAATGATAGCGTAATTAAAACAGTGAAGTGGTTAATACAGGGTGTAGTGCCAATACAAGCCTTAAGTTGGAGAAAATACGAAATTCCACGAAGACGTTAAACCGTAGTGCTTACAATTGACCAGGACCTCCACCCCCCTAGGGAGTGTCACCCACAAATCCTCTAGAGCACCCTAACTTTTTTTACGGTAAAAATCGATAAAAACCGTGCAAAATTCCACTTACACCCCCATCTCAATTTTGACTTTACATCCCACAAACTGAAAATCCTGGCGACATTCCTAATACCCAACAAGCCCACCTTCATCAAGCTACTCAGATCCAAGCCGTCCGTTAGACTTTCTCTCGGATCGTCCCAAAACTGAAGATTATCTTACGTTAGCGAGGCTTAAATTCGTATCTTTTAGTTATAATTGAGCTTAACGATTTAATATATACATATAATTATATAATAAAATGGATTCATCATCATTGTTCGGGATAGTATTCGTCATCCGATATAGTATATAAATCTAATCCAAAAACCTCTACAGAATACCATAATGCTACTATATATATGATTTTAAAGTTTTACCATTGTTTTATACAAATTAGGTTGTCAATTAACTATAATTGATTAAAATTTTAAAGTGATTTCCTCCGTTTAATTCTAGAATGAGGAAAGGTACTCTGCTTGATAAAGATCATAGCATAGGTAAAGAATAATAAAGATTTAGTAATTTATTTGATTTCAATAATTAACTCAAACCATTTAGTTTATGGCCGATAACTATTTTATCTTAATTGACGGTAACTATTTTTCAGTTTATACTGTGGCATTTTCCATGCGGTGATGTGGGTTGTTCTCTGCGCTCTCTTCTCTGGTGGGGCGAGGAATTATTTCCTTCTCTGTCTCCCCCTCCTCTTTTCCATCTTTTCAGCTTATGCATATCTCTATGCTATATTTCGAATTTAGTTATCCTTCGGTAATCGTGTTATCCCTCTTCGGGATTTTTTTTCGATACTTGCGTGTCCTGGTGTGATAAGTGATGATGTTTATTTTGATTCGATAGTCTTATGCTTTATCTTTCTCGTACGTTATGTGGTCGTGGGTCATGACCTCGACTGGTGAAGTCGTGACTTAGCTCTCGAGTGGCCCGTTTGAGTTGGTCCAGCTGGCCGGTTTCCAGTCTGAGTGTCATTGCAGACTCTTCGCGAGCGTTACCCACTTATCCACGTGAAAGTGAAGTTCACTTGCTTTATTTCTCACTCTTCTTTAGGTGAAAGATTGGGGCACCTTTTAGTTGTGAAGATTGGCGAGGCTTTACTGGGAAGCGTCCGGAGTGTTCTGATGTTCAGCACTTAGGCTGTTTCTGCCCGGCGCTTATCCCGTTTTGAACCTTTTTGTGTTCTCATGTGACACGGTTCAGTTTGTTCTGGTTTTAGTTTGTTGGTGTGTGTCCCCTGGTGTGCGGTGTCTTTCAATATCTTCATTGAATGCTCAGCTAGACATGCAGTATTTGAAAACATTCAGAATTTAGTCAACTTGAAATTAGGACTCTAAAAAACTCAGCGATACAAGATGGTCATGTCGGTCAGAAGAGGTGAACATCATAACAGAAAATCCTCTGGTGATTCAAGCCCTTAAATATCTTCAGGATAACTCGGAAGATGTCAAGGTTTCTGATCAGGCTGAAGGACTGCTATACACCATCCAGTCACTAGGTTTTATTCTGTATATTCGTCTATGGAGACCCGTCCTGAATGTCATCAATACACTAATGTCTCGTTCCAACGACTTAACGCGGGCATGGAAAGTGCTCTAGGAGGAGTTAAAGCTCTGGAAAACACCATCCAGAACTTTAGATCAGTCGATCACTTCAAGAAAATATATGAAGATTCCATGTCTGAATGCGAAAAAATATGGAATTCTTCTTCCTTCAAAACGCAAACACCAGGTCGATGTACTCTACGATGACAACCCCTCAACAGAAGATATCAGTGCAAGGGAAGAGGAATCATGAGCGGCATACTTTGCTGTGCTGGATCGAGTCCTCGTTAGTATAAAGGAGCGCTTCTCCCAAAGGTGTCATTCTCGCCTACAGACCTCCCAAGAAGTGTAGACGCAGATAAAACCGGGACAGGACCTCAGTGGTCTGACAGAACCGGATTGTACCTGATTTTGGACAACTCATTTCTGAACGTGTGTGATATGGTAATAGTTTGTCTGATTTATTAAATCGACTATTAAATGTTAATAATAATATTGTATAAAGTGTGTTAATAAGTATAATAAATACGTTTGTAGAAAAAAACGATCTTTTAGTAATTTTTTAAATATAAAGACGGAAACTACGACGTAAAACTAAAACCAAAACCAAATATAAACCTTAGATGTTCTAAAAACAAAAGTCCTGTAAAGGGGTTTGAGAAGACAGGGATCTATCCTTTCAACAACTCTGTATTCCCAGATCATCTCTTTACACCCTCTGATACAACTGAGAGGCCATGGGAGTAGCCCATTGTCTGAACACCCTCACGTTGAAGCATCAAGCAACAATACTCGATTGACTGCACAAGCTCTCATTGGAGCACCAACCAGCGACAATCCATTAGCTGATCGACCTGATGTTCTGGTATCTTCAGGAAATGCCACACTAACGAAGGCCAATAGATACTTACTTTTCGAAAAGCGGATATAGACCTACGCAAGCTGTCAACTCCGCAATTCGGCGCAACACCGTTGCTTCCCACAACGACTGCGATACACCCACAACCTTCAACTTCTTCACAGGCTGCAGACCTGCCTATTGTGTCTTCTGCTTCAATCTCCCCACGAGCAATACTGCCTCCCCCAGTGAAATATGTTCCAAGAATTGTGAGAAGTTCGACAAGCGGCGAGGGAAACCAGTAATTCTTACTTCTTCCCCTTATAAGGTAGAACTGGAACTACCAGAAGAAGAAAAGGCAAGAAATAAGTAAAGAACCAAATCAAGCGGAAGCTACTGAAGAACCCAAAACAAAAATTTGTCAGAAACCTGAAGAAAAGGAAGTTCGGCATAGATGTTGACTTCTCAACATCCAGTGAAGATGAGAAGGAAAGTAACGACGCCTGTAACTTTTGTAGTGAATTGTACGCAAAGTCAAAATCTGAGGAAAGTTGGATACAGTGCCTCAACTGTAAGGGATGGGCACACGAAGCCTGTAGCAGTGCAACAGAGCATAATGGAATATTTATTTGCGATTTTTGTTCTTAGATTGATTACAGTTGTGACTTCAACCTCTCTCTATTCAATGTATTTTTTCTAATAGCCTACATTCTATTGAATTTTGTAATTTACATATGTTCCATAATTTTTAGCACCACACATGTTCCTAAACGTACTTACTTATAAAAGCTATTCCATATATGTCATTCCCAAATAAATATGTTTATTTTCTAACAAATATGTTTCTACATTATTCCTACGAGTACCCTGGTCGAACATAACCGGGTACTTACACACTCTTGAAAAAACATTTCTCCTCTGCAAACTATGATTCTTTTTCATCTAAAACAAATGTTTTTCTGTCACTAACAAATCAATTTATCATTTAAATACAAATTCCAGCACTTTCATTCACATTGTAATTTAGGAAAACGTTTAAATATTTTGATACCCGGTTTTGTCCGACTTTCCCTTACTATATATTTGAAGAGATTGCATCCTTCAGATTTTTCAGCTGAGATCCATATCTATCTAAGCTGTATTCAGCTTCTAGTTCTGGAAGACTAACTTATAAAAATCTTAATTACTTCTTTAGAGGAAAAACTATGGGCTAATTGCATATTGTCATGTGTAACCTATTTACTCACTTCTTTTTCACTCTTGGTATTTCTATGTCCCTATTTTGACACATCTATTTCACTTCTGAATACAAATCATGAAAGTACTCCTCATTCGACGTGTCTTCCAACGCAGACTTCAACATGGAAATGGATTTGACTGCTGTAATGAAACCCTGACTTTCCGCTTGCAATAATTTGCTTACTTTTAACATAATTTGCAAAGAGGACGCATTCATAAAATGAAACAAAAGGACTTTAATCTTGACACTAAGTTCTCTACCATTATTTTCGCATCCATCTGACGTAATAGTGCAGATATTTGATATAAAAGGTGAATAATAGGGTCAAAAATTACTTTCAGTGATGTTACAGCTTTATGCTCTGCAAGCTCACCTTATGTTCGAAAGTGACTTTATGGAATGGAGTTTACGGTTAAGCAATTATGCAATGAAATTATATAGAAGCTACAAAACACACACACAAAGAAGTAAAAATCATATTGTTCTGACTATCCGTCTACAAGTACTAAGCTGAGGTAGTGAGCATAACAACGAACATAGACAATCTTCGAGTTCATTTCTTTGCACTTCGCTTGTACATCATTTAATTGCTCCATCGTTGATACCAAAACACACATATATAACTAATTCCCAAAGAATTCCAAGAAGTTCGACACATATCAATGGTATAAGAAACACTTTGGGCATCATCTTTTTCCAGCTAAGTAGTCCGATGGAAACTTCAACTGGTTTGCAGATACGCTCATTAAACCTACACACCACAGCACAAAAATGGTACCAGAACGTCCAAATCCAACAGAGGAGATCCAAAGGATGCCTAAAACTGGACATCCAAAAGAGACCTATGATTAAACATCCAAAGGACGTCGGAAACACTCCCAAAAACAGTCATCTCAAAGAGATCAAAATTTGAATATCCGATGGATGCCGAAAGCACGTCCAGAGATGGACATTCCAAAAAGATCCAAGTTTGGGCACCCAATGGACGACGAAAGCACGTGGACATCTTATAGAGATCCAAATTTAGACATCAAAATGACGCAGAAACTAATTCCAGAGATTGACATCCCGAAAAGATTCTAAGCTTTTCTGACATCCAATGGAGATCCTATTTGTATCCGCAGTCTGCCGCTGTCCTCAGTGTTTAAAGATACATTATATCAGATGTACTTAAATAAATTCCAGTTGATCATTCAATTTGAATTTAAGTTATCTTCTTATAGAAAATCTTAAAGCCCCACACTGCACTAGTATGTCCAATGGACATCCATTCGATGCAGTCTTGTCATCATCTTGTGTCCACAGAACACCCAATGGAGGCAAGAGACATCCATCCGACTTTCAAAGTACACTCCGGATCAGGGCTCGAAATGGAATTTTTCACGAAACGGAACGCTTTACCTTCATTAACATGACATTTTCCTTTTTAGTCTATAATTACCATATTGACGAGACGGAACAGAAAGGTTCCAGACGTTCAGGAACCGGAACGGCGTTCCAGTCTGCTCCGGTCCGTTTCGAGTCCTGCTCCGGGTAGATATTCTATAATTTCTATTCCTGCTGAAGCGCTGGGCAGTTAAACTCAGCTTTAAATGGATTTCTTTAAAGCACTTTTTACTTCATAGACACAGAGTTGCATAATGATCTGGACGTATGCAATATGTCGCCTAAAGAATTTAGAGATTCAATTTTCAATAAAGTCTGTACAACTACTTTGTAAAGCTCAACACTATAATTAGACCATTGCCTGTTGTGTTGTCACTAAATAAATAAATTAAAATAAAATAAATAATCACCGACTTTTCCGACATTGTAATATTTTATGTACTTTTAAGGTACATTTTTGTACATACTCGGAATTCAAATGGACATCCACTGAACGTTCCCCAGAAGTCCACTTTGGAGGTTCCATGAATATCTCTTGCCTCTTACATTGAATGTCTTGTGGACACTAAATGGATAGTGGATAATATATTGTTGTATCTAATGGATGTCCATTGAACGTACTTGGGCTGTGAGGAAAATAACGTACAATTACTGAGAGCTGTTCACTATGTTCACAATCAGTAGTTTCATCAGCTATTATACCGTACTCAAAGGTTTTCCAACATGGCATTGGAAATTAATTGCAGAATCTCGTTTTGAATGCGGTTGCTATGCACTGAACATCTATGCATATTTAAAATAGGTTTCTTATATGTTTTCTCTTGTCATTTCTACTTTATTATGTTCAAGGCTGTACACAAAAACGATTTGGGAGGGGCAAGCCGAAGCTTCGGGCGAGGATGCAAAATGCAAATAAAATATCAGTGGTTCCGAAGTTTGGTGAAAATTGAAAACCAAAGTTTTTAAGTCAGAAAACACCTAAAGAACAAAACGGTCTCGGAACTTACAATCGAATTCACATAAATTAAAATTAAGGCTTAGTCAATGTTACGTGATTAGCGGTAAAAACACGTTAAAAGGCCACAAAATGGGAAGCATAAATGCACCAAAATGTGAAATAAAACAAACAAAAAACTAAATAAAAGTGAGAAGAAAACTGCTAAAATGAAAGTTAAATAAAATTTACCCCATCATATCAACAGTGAAAAACATAAGCGAAGGGCGAAAAATGTAATATTCAAGCTCTTCTTAGCGCAAAACACCGAGGCAGACGCTGAACCTCCCCTCTCCCATTTTCATTATTTTCAGTTTTATACTAGCCATTTTATACTATCACCTTGTAGTGCACTTATTTGTCCAGAAACTTTAGGGAGAGGGAAGGGTAGTTTTTGGAACATGACGGCTTCAGAGAAGAAAGCCGCAGAATTTTTTAGTGTTTAATTTGCATAATTTCAAAGTGTTTTGGGGCTTCAATTCAAGAACATTTCTTCAGATATATTATTACATAGTGCTTCAGTGTATCATACAATAGTTCTTCAATGAGAAATTCAAAATTGGCAGTGAGAAATACATCTAAAAGTGACTGTGACTAGAGTTTTAAGAGTGAACTGACGACTATGGCGGACTGTAACCATAGCAACTTATAAATAACTGACCTTAAAACCAATTAATAAGACTAATAGACTGTAAAACTGTATTATATTATAAATATTATTAAAAACAGCAATTTTTAAAACGAACGCGCAATGGATGGGCATAATTAGCCAAGTCCGCGCTAGATTACAAAATACGAATACGAATAGAGGGAAGGGTACGACTTTTGCTATGATTTCAGGGGAGATGCCCTTTCTGCCCTCGTACAGGACTGACTGTATTGCAAGTTCCCTTTCATCCATTTTTTTACTTATTTTTTTATACTGAATTGGGAGGGCAGCTTCCCCCTATGCGAATGTCTATAGCAGTGTTCGATTTGTTATAAATTACGTAGGGTTGGTCCGAAGACTAGTGGTTGCTAGTAAGTTTCAACATAGTACCTGTTTTGGTAGAAATACTAAGATTTTATCCCAGGTTGGGGTGATATGCGGAATCAACAACCAAGGTTGAAATTCTAATGCACTAGGGAAAATCCCCGGCATGCCCCCTGACAAATCGAACATTAGTCTATAGGCCTAAAGGCAAGGGCGCCGATTTCTGTGTAACTTTGGGGGGGACCATTCAGATAATTTCTTTTGGTGCCACATAAGGGTCTAAGAAGGAACACATGATACAAATCCAATTCAGATTTTGTCAAACATTGCATATTCATAAAAAAACATAGAATAATATACATATAGTCATTATGAAGGTTTACCCAGGCCAAGCTATTACAGAATTTAACTATGTTAGTATAACGTTAAAAAAAACACTAAAGTGTTCTAACTAATGAGAACAAAGTTTCTGCTGTTACTAGAAAATAAACTTAGAAAATAACAGAAACTGATGTTAGTCTATGCAGCTGAGTTATTCAGCTTTTCCAAATGTGGTTCTCTTTCTGTCCGGCTCACCCTACAGCCGCTCTACTGCTTTATTGGACAAATATTGTTTTTCTTCTTTTAATTCTCGGTTCTTAATTTCGACAGGCATGGTTCAAGAAGCTTTTGTCTCACCTACATTGAGAAAAGGAAAATGGACAAGTTGAACAAAGAGGGAAAACAGACTTATCACACGCAGAACGTGTCCCATTTCGAAATCTCTTGCCCTTTTATGATAATTTGGATACGTTAGGTAGAATGCTATAGAAATAACTATTACCCGATTCACCTGTAAGGTAACAGGCAACGAAAGAGCGACAACTACGTAAATTCATCGCGAAAATGTATTTGGACAACCCCATACTACTCTCGAAAGAAATGTTTTAGGTACCCTATTTTGTGCAAAAGCACTCTGCGTGGTGTATTGAAGCAATCCACACCGTGTCAGGTATAAAGAAGCAGAATGGGGAACAAAGTGAGTTGAACAACATTGGAACTGCTCACTTTAATTCCAAATTACGCGTGGAAGGTAAAAGGTACTGAGACATAGTCAAGCATGTTAGAAAGCTATGCTCTAGCGTTGGATACATAATAAAGAATCATAAAACAGAATAATTATTAGGGGTTCGTTCTGGTCAACTAAGGAAACTAACTGCCCGGAAAAAAACCCACATTCTTCATTCTGTGAACAAAACTCAAAGAATTAGTGATAAAGATGTGGCTACTTCACTTGCCTAGGATATGCAAGTTAATGTTACAGATATGTAGATGTGAACAAAAAATATGATTCTGAAGATGTGTAGCCACAAACAAAACACACATATCAGAAGAAAGCAGAAAGAAAAAGTTCTAATTTCTCCAAAAAATTAAATATGAGTGCCTGAAACTTTGGGAAAAAGTTTTTTTTTCCTTTTTATTTTTTTTTCTAGGATGAGACGAAAGTAAACTTGTATTGTAGTGATGGATATCAGGACGTGTGGCGAAAGAAGAATGAAGCTTTCAGAAAGCAGAACATTGCTTCAATTGGTAAAAATGTTGGAGGGTCTGTTATGATTTAGAGTTGTGTAATTACTAATGGAGTGGCAAGTATTCATACCCCGGATATTCATACCACCTTCTAAATCCCAATTTTTTCAATGAATTTTTGATTGTTTGTGGTGTAACATTAACTTACGTATCATAGGCGAGTGAAGTAGCTAAATCTTTAACACTAATTCTTTGAGTTCTATTCACAGAATGAAGAATGTAGGTTTCATTCCGCGTAGTTAGTTGTCTTGGTTGGCCAGTATGGATTCTATTCCCCATAATTGCCCTGTTTTATGCTTCTTTATAATGTATCCAACGGTAAAGCATGGCTTGCAAACAAGCTTGGCTTTCCTGACGCGGTGTGGATTGCTTCAATCCGCGGTGTGGATTTCTTGTACACAAAAGGATACCTAGAACATTTATTTCGAAAGTAACAATGGGTTGTCCAAATACTTTTTTTTTCGATGAATTTACGTAGTCCACTCTCTCGTTGCCTGTTACCTTAAGATGTATCGAGTGGTAGTTAGTTCTATATTAGTCTATCTAAGGCATCCAAATTATCATAAAAGGGCAAGAGATTTCGAAATGGTCCGTGTTTTACGTGTGACAGTCTGTTTTTCCTCTTTGTTGAACTTGTGCAAATACTTTTCTTACCTGCTGTACATAGTTTCCCTATTTATATGTTGTATTAGAAACTCAAAATGACGGTATTAACGGTAAACAATAATTGCATCCAAACAGCATTTTGACGGATATATGTGTCCTAGTGCAGGTCTACTCCTACTTTTGTGAGTTCTTCTTGTCGGTTACTTTTCTTGTATATTTTCCCTTTTCTTAAATTATGTTTGTATATGACAAAATCACGATGAATGATCCTTAACCGTCGGAACGCCAAGATAATTTCGTCTCACGGAATGTCAATATGAGTAATTTTCGACCCATGTATATTTCTCCTGTCAAATAAAGTACTTGTGCAAAATCAAGGTATTTTAGAGTATGGGTGTATTCATTGTATTGTATTTATTGCATTATATTGTATTTTATTTTTTCAAGTAGATACTACAGAATAATGAAAAATACAGAAAAATTAATACATCATATTAACCTTGTAAGCATTTTCATGGCTGCACAAAAATGAAGGTACCTCTCTTACTTATTTACACATATAAAGTACTACATATAATATTACCAGAATCAAACTACCTTACTCTCTCACTTTTACATGTAAAGCAAACCGTATCTGTTGTATTCTTATTCTTGCAAATGAAGCGATTACATTGATGACAGTATGCGAAGTACTTGCCTTTACCACTACACAAGCAGCAGCATCCACGTTTCTTCGGTCGTTGATTGAGAAATTAAAAAGTGGAGATCGTTTGGAAAGAGACGTGTGATCATCAGAACCGACAACAACTTGTTATTTTAATATAAAATGACATTTAAAAATAATCACACAAAAAGCAGAGATTGGGTCAAATAGACTCATGTTTGATTTTCTCAAATTATTACACAATAAATAAATGGGTTTAACTTCATTTTCTACCATAAGATTTTTGGACACATACGTGAAGAATACACAGAATTTCACTCTTCCATTTAATGACTAATGGACGAAAATAATATTTTGACTGTATGGGTCATTTATGACCCGATCTTGGCGTTCCGAGCGTTAAACGACAGAAAATACGTTTTCATTTTTTATTTCATTCTTTCCTTTCTTTTTCTTTTCTTACTAAATGGTCTTTATCGATGTTATGCACGAAACTCCAGAAACAAGCAATGCACGAATTAACTCCTTTAGCCAGGAGAGGGGTATTATACGTGATGTAATTTATATAAGTACTGTAGCACACGAGTTTCAGGGAGGAATTTGTCAATGAAATAGATTTGCCAAAGTGAGATAAGCTTAGTAAAAAAGGAAAAGAAATGACCTTGTACTGTAGAAACAGGAGAACCGACTTCACCTACTTTGGGGGAATGATTCCCAAAGCCTCCCGGGATCGGCGACCTTGCCTAAAGGTTCGATGTTCATAATTGGAGACGTCATAGCAGACAAATAATTGCGTTGCGTCGACCCACTCGTCAAGCAGATAGTTAAAAACCTAAAAGTGAAATTTCAATCAACATTGTATTTCGTGTTTAAGCAACTTCATGAACACGAATAATTTAAAAAGAAGTAGTAATATACGTTGTTAGCATGATGCTTTATTACATCTAATTTTAAATTCATAATAATGATATTAGTTCATGCATGATATATACATTCATTGTGATTTTATGTTATTTAACCACGGTTCCACAGAGAAAATTGATAACGAAAACAATCCTCCTTGTGGCCGCACAATGAACAAACTGATTATTGTTCATCTTTACTCTAAAGAGGTTCTTTCACTTCCTGGAATTACGTTGTGTGAAAATTTTGCTGTTTACAAATGTCGTTTGACAATGGTGTAGTGAAAAGAAAAATAAAAGTCGTGGCACTTTGTGCAAAAAGTGCTTGATTACGTGAAAATGTAAAGTTATCATAAAATTACACTTTTTGTGTGTATAAACTGTGATTAACGCAAACTAACTTTTCAATGGAATTAATTCTCGTATGTAGGCCTCTGTTTAAAGGAGTGAGAATTGGCCTACATTTTATACGTTTGTATTAGTTACATGTAGGCCTTACGTTTAAACTTTGTATATACTGAGGAGATAACGTATGATTTTAATTTAACTTCAGTTTTTTACGTCGTAATGTATTTTTAGGTATGTAAGAAAATACAGGAGTATTTTGGACCTAGACTATAAACACTAATTCCTAAGTATTTTAAATTCAATTGAGTAGCACATTAAGATATCGCTCATATATTTGTCTCGGGGCAATAATATAGTACAGTTGCTCAGGAAGATATAGCGCATAACAAGCAGCATACACATCTATATTAGTACAAGACTAGTAGTGGAACATACTGGTTTAACCTAATTTATTTGACCCTTGTACATGATTGAAAGGTTAAGGTAACTTTTCTTCCGTATAGGGTGACCGTACCAGTGGTTGTCCATATAAGGTAAATTTCAAGTGTAAACAAGGGCGCAGTAAAAGTTTACGCACACATATTTCTCTTTCGGAAGTGAAATTGAGAAGAATATTGAAAATCTGAACGAAAATGTTAAGGTTGTTGCCTGGCGTCCTAAAACTATAACTGCACGTAAATAACAATTACTTTTATATATTAATAAAAAATAATTATGTGACGTTTATTCGGTATATGGCATCTACTTTCTTTAAGGCGCTCCAGAGTCAAGTTATTTCAATTTCCCTGATAGATTTGGTTCGGCTAGCCTAGGGCAGTCAGGGTTTGCCAACTATTTTTTTTTCTTTAATTTTGTCTAAATAATTTCTAAAATGAGGGCACTTTACAGTAGTGCATTATAAAGAAAACCGTTGCATTTTAGATTGTTGGAATACAATCACAACTGCCATTCTAACTGTAGAATAATATTGCTGTCTAAAATCAACAGCACTTTACCTATGTGATATTGAAGTACAATAAAGTATTAGAGCTCTGTCAATACTCCAAACTAAAACTGCTTTCCATCTGTTGATTTTGTAACTGACTAGAACTAAATAACTCTTCTAACTAAAAAGATGATAGATTTTTATGCTCCTTACTTTCAGTCTTTGCAATTACTTACAAATAGCATTATTGTTAAAGTTTATCATAAACTACGTCATTGTGGTATCAAATTTAGTGCAAAATTACTACACTACAAATATTATTAATAATAATATAACATTTCAAACAAATACAATATTCATAGAACACTTGCAGGGGCAAACTGGCCCAGCGGGGAACCCGGGAGTCCCCCGACCCTTTAGTCTTGAGAGCGTAATGTTATCCAGTAAAGAAGCCCACACTTAATCCACGTTTGCTTTAACTGATAACGTGAGATTTTGTCGGTCTTTCAAAATTAGTATGTTTGACACACAAGACTTATGACCAACATAAAGACAGGGCTGAAGTTATAATCTGAGCAGGTCTACTGTAGGACCCTCACAAAAAGCAAAGAAGGCGCCATGTAAAGTTTAATAATTAAGTGTTTTAATAATTCGCATACTTGTAAGGCACTGTATTTACTTAATACTTTGTATTTTAAGACCTGATCAGTACTGTAAGGGTCCTTGCAAGTTTTTTGGCGGGCCCACGCGTCGTAATACTCACTACCACGAAGGACCTTCGGTTACCAATCCGTTCCTGAGCACTAATTATCCAGAACACAGAGCTAATCACGAAATCGTGAGAGTAAATAAATAATAATAAAAAAAGAATATAGTTACACCGTCTATTGTGGTTGGTGTGCTGGACGGCTAAGTGAAACTGGGGAAGGTTGAGCGACAATTCACATCCTGTTCGGGCCGCGGTAGCTCAGTGTAGAGCGCTCACCTGTGGTGGGGATCGTGGGGTTCTTGGTTGGAACGCGGCCCGTGCCCATGTGGTGGGCAAATACTATGTGCGTGGGTTTTCCCGGTTGCTCTCACTTTCTTTATTCCACCAATGCCCCCCCCCCCCCAATCATCATTGATTTGACCTGAGCCCAGCCAAAATTGCCTTAAAAGATTATTTTTTTTAATCAGACCCTGCTCAGTCAGTGAGAACAACCCGAACGGGGTTCTCCCTCATTTCCCTCTGTCTCTTCTATGAATGGCCTAATGCCGGGACCTACCTTGGGCTCCGACGCATGCTGTGGCATGAATCCAGTGCACATACCATGAAGTTCATACAAGTTCACTTCAAGTCTCCTGATTCAACAGTAATGACACACCATTACCGGCACTGAGGTCTGTACACAGCTTTACATCTACATACATTCAAATTTTATATCTAAAACCCAATTAAACTCGAAAAAGCTCGATTGAACCCGAAAAAAATCCGCCTGGACCCAGGTGGGCTGTTTTTTTTTTAAACCCAGAG
The DNA here is from genome assembly GCA_022664845.1 of Lepisma saccharinum. Lineage (NCBI taxonomy): Eukaryota > Metazoa > Arthropoda > Insecta > Zygentoma > Lepismatidae > Lepisma > Lepisma saccharinum. The sequence goes on from JAGDQP010003169.1 coordinate 55,358, forward strand.
GACAGTGCAGAATAAGTTAAAAAGCAGCTCGCTTTTGTTTCATTTAACGAGACCATAGACAAATAGATATATTGCTGAAGGTGTAGTTGCACTAGTAGTTGACCAGTTGTGAACTACGATTAATTCAGTGTTTGATTCATTCAATTTAGTGTAGTTCCATGAGCAACGTAGGAATAAATTATTTCCCCGTACCTTCTAGTAGATATTCACGTATATCTTGTATTAGTTGTCACTCAGTCCTCTTGTGCGCTCCGCTCTCTTCGAAATTCACTTTACACAGTTTACGAGATTTTGAGGGCGTTTACGTCATTTCCTGATTGCACGGCGTTTGGGGACTACACTATTATTAAACCTTACGGAAGTATAAAACGACGTACTTTGTTTTCTACTGTATCCAATATTACCATGGTTGAAATGGAGGCAACTTCCAATTTTTTTTTCTGTACCTCAAACTTCGTTGTTTCTGTACCTACAGAGGCTTGATGTACAGAAAAAAAATCTCGGAAGTTGCCTCTGTTTCAACTTTGGAAATTATTTCTTCCGTGTGAGATGTTCACCATCATGAGACACAGGAAAGTCCAAGCACAACTGGGAGTTGTGGTACTCTCCACGTGGTTTCGAGAGAGAACATCGACATCAAGAGTGGAAGGTGTATGATTGGGAAGCAGGTCGACAGGGTGGCGCATTGGGACGGTTACCCAAAGGTCCCGGGTTCAATCACCGGTCCAGTCGCATACTTTTCACTCTTTAATATCTATTATTACCGTTTGTTTCTCATACTGGTCAACTACTGGCAACTGGCCCATTGCTGGTACGGTCACCCTACATTACCGATTTCAGGTAGGCAATATGAAGCGCACTCAAAGAGCACCTTTAAACGTTACATACAATGCGGCAAACAGATTTTGTAGGTCTTTAAATTGGTATCTTATGCATAGTATACAAGGGTATTTTGCTAGCGAAAGTTTATTCTGGAGGGTGCCTTGTATTCCTCAGGTTATGTCCACATTACAATGAGCTAATATATATTGATTCTTATTTCGCTGTCTTTGTGCCCCTTACAGGAAAATTACCCTTCTTTAAGAGAGATGGAAATATTCTGTTTCTGTAATCATATTTAGTAAATTAGCTTGATATAAATTCGTCAAGAAAATGGCGCAAACTTCGAGAGGTCATTATGCTCATGAAAATAAGAAATAAATTTTCTTTGAAGAAATTAAAAATTATGTATAGTTTCGGAGCTCCAAATGTTCAAATTTACGGCTGCATCGTCACAAATGACATAGTATGTAGACACACAATGGTGTCAACGGTGTTACTTAGCAAATCCCAATCGAAATAGTACCCGAAATATCTATTTAAGCAATGTTGGTGAGGTGTCACGGTGACTCAGTTGGTAGATCCCTCACCTCTGGTGCGAGGTGTCGTCGGTTCGATCTCTGCTCATGCCATGTGGCCTTTGTGGTGGACAAAGACCGTGTGCCTAGGTTTTCTCGGGGTTCTTCCGTTTCCTCCCACTTTCTTCATTCTGCCAATTCATCCCATCATCATCATCCATCCTGCCTGAGCCAAAGGTGCCCAAAGACCTTAAAACAAGTAAATTCAAAAGTAAGTATTTATGATTGAGGGAGTGCCACACAAATAGGTTTCATAACGGAAGAATTTCATTGTCTAGGAATTAAATGGTTTTATAGGGAAGGCATAGAAATCCCCTCTAAGCTGGATTCGCCAATCATAAACATAACTTAAATAGATGTATTTCGGTGCTATTTTGAGTGTGATTTTCTAGACTGACCCCGCTTACGCCATTACTTGTCAAGATATTACGTCATTTGTAACGATACCGTCGTAGCTTTGAACATCTGTATCTCCGAAACTGCAGGTTTTGGAATTTTTTTCAAAGAGCTTTTTTTTTACTTGTCTCGGTGTAAATCCGAAGTTTCTCCCATTATTTCAGGGACACACTATATATATTACAATCGTGTAAGTGCTTACTGACCTAATATTAACTAACCCATTGTTGTGAACGTTTTTGCCACTAGCTTTTGTTCGTTGCTTCGAGTACCTCATTTTGCATGCTACAAAAAACAGACCACGCCATAAGTATTCTTGGTCGTGCGTTAGTGTCTGATCAGGAGACCAGCGCTTAATCTGTTTTGATTCACAGCAATTCTGACCAGTCATGGCGGCAGCGTTTTTGGGAATCACTGGGCTAATGTAATGTAATTCACTCCTGTCCCAATGGAAGTTCTTGTGGGCTACTTGTCATTGGACTGTAGCTCCTATAGCCTTCTCCTTTATAGTCTCTTTCTACCGGAACCCTATTTATTCATCTTATGTGCTATTATTGTTCAACATTTAGTAATTCAAAATCTTGTACAATAATAGGATCTGAATTCCTTTGCACATAAATTACAGTGAATAAATTTACCGAAATGTCTGTCCTCGTAAATGTTGTTTGGCTGGATGCGAAACTTTTGTGTAACAATATGTTAATCACATAAGACATTAGTGGACACTTGAAATTTATATTGCAGCTATTTGTGAGAACATTAGCTAACTAACTAACTATATGGCTTATGGAACTCTCAAGTTCATCGCCGCAGTAACAAACGTTCACCATTGGATTCTGTCCTGAGCAATATCAAGCCAGTTTTCATCACGAACGCCATCTTCTCGAAGATGTCCTCTAATATTGTCCTCCCAACGACGTATCGGTCTTCCCAATGGTCTCCTTCCATCCGGCCTTCCAACCAGGATAAAATATAATCTTCGTTTTTCCCCCCATCCGAGCTACATGGCCTGCCCACCTTAGTCGTCGCGATTTCATTAATTTTACAACATCTGGTGAATCGTACAATCCGTGGAGTTCTTCATTATGCAGTCTCCTCCACTCTCCAGTCATATCGTCCCGTTTCGGCCCGTATATCTTTCTCAAAACCTTATTTTCAAATACACGTAATTTATGTTCATCTTCTAGGGTCGTACTCCAACTTTCGCAACCGTAAAGTATTACCGGCAGAATAACCGTTCTGCATATTTTCAAATTCCTTGATATTAATCGCGATGTTAGCAGTTTTTGGACTGAATAGAAACATACATGGGGGAAATAGCTGAATACAAATTTCCAATGTGGACTAGTGTTTGAGGTGACTGAATATAAACATATTTGCACAGTTCAGATATGTTACGTATTTCCTTGTACATACACACATTATTGAATATTCAGTTACCTTTTATTAAATTACCAGAAGACGTAAGGGATTGTTTTAGAAAGCTTTATATATATATATATATATATCATCATCATCATCATATTCAGCCGTTTTCTATCCACTGCTGGATGAAGGCCTCCCCCTTTTCTTTCCACATATCTCGGTCTGCTGATATCCTCATCCATGTAGCTCCATGGATATATATATATATATATATATATGGCCTTAACTGTGACCAGGATAGTGGAGATCAGCCAGGGCGTAGCTAGAATGTACCATCCCGATTAGATCCTTAGATCCTCACATGGTAACTGTCTATTTTCAGTCCTTTTTTGTATATTGTGTTACTGTAAATATTTTGTTCAGTTAAGTAGTCCTTAAATTGATTTTGATATTTTATTTATTTATTATTAAGTTTCAGATACAGCTGGCGTTGCCATTTTACACAGAAACTAAATAACATGACGATTATAGTACACAAAAGGAATAACTCAGATATTGGTATTTAGCGTTCGATGGAAAGTGTTTTCAGATCCGAAAATATAAATATTGGAATGAAGATTATTGTACATCTTGAGTACTAGTCTATGGAATAAGGAGCGCTGCAGTATACTTAGCCTAGGCGTGGTACGATGAAGGAGGTTATTATTTCTGGTTATTCGCAAGGGAACACGGAAGTAAAATTTAGATATCAACTCTCCAGTTCTAAGATTCCGTTAAGTATCTTGTATAAGTACATCAAATCTGCCAGCTTGCGACGAGAAGAGGGAACGTGGAGACCAAGAACGGATAATAACTCGGGTTTGCTTAAGCTGATGGTATTCTTCTTTTGACTATAGCAAGAAAAATGTTCGGAACAGAATCAATATAAGATAGATTAGAAATACTAGCCATGTTCCAAATTGAGGGAGCAATATTCAATTTTAGGGTAGATGAAAGTTTTGTAGAACATACTCAATGAATGAAGGTCTTTAATTTCTGTAAATCTATAGAGAAGACCAAGTAAACGCATAGAACTATTAGTTATAGAAGTCACGTGATCAGCAAACAAGTTTTTCGTCAAATACCACTCCAGGGTCCTTTTGAGAAGAAACTTTAGTGATAGGATTATCTTCAATGTTATAAGCAGATGGGATTTGATTCCTCCTTAAAGAAATAGTATGTGTTTGTATAACCATATGCCATTCCATACAGGGTGATTAAAAGTTGTTTACAGACTGAAGTGCCGTACAAGGGAGACAAAATAGAGCGACTCTTTCACTATCCCGGCCTGAGCGTTAGATGCCTAAAGACCATAAATAAATTCAATTAATCAAAGAATAAATTTGTAAATTTGACCCTTAATTACATGTAAACTAATGAGCATAAGTTAAAATCAATTTCACCAATGTATTTATAAGACATTTCTAGTCCAATTTGACATCTCTCTTAACCCAATATGGTAGATTTCAATGTGGGTTCGTGTGTTTATAGGGTAAAAAGTCTGTCACTTCCCTGCTATCGTCATAAAATGGACAGTTATTTTTAAAATACCGTCTTAGTTCAGGAACTAAAAGGGTATTTTCTGATATTTAAATGACCAATATAATTCATTTGATTCAGGGCTTTAACTGAATTAGGTTTACTTCGGAGGCGATGGGCTCCTAATAGAAAGTTGGTCTATTTCAACTTCTCTATACGTCCATTGCCAACCACCTCATGAATCATGCTGTATACACTTAACAGTTTCCGCTACTAAAATTAAGTTCGCAACGTTTTGGGTAGTCCCGTATTTGACATATATTTCGTCTTCCTTTCCAGGGACCCCCCTGCCGATGAAAATCAACATACGTCTTATGGTTTACTTTCTTCAGTCTTTGTAATTTCCACGAAGTGAAGATGGCGTCCTTTTTCCAAAGCTTTAACACAATCATTTGGAAGAACCTGATAATTCGAAAACACCACTGGTGTATGACGGTTCTGGAGTTGTTTTTGCCTACAATACTGTTCATGTTGTTGGCATTTTTGAGAGCCAAATCGCCAGAAATGAAAGCTATCTTTATCCCAGCTCCAATTATCTTCCCTCGAGAAAACATGACGGAGCTGGTAACTCAGTTTAGATTTAAGGAAAAGAAAGAAGTTGTAGCCTATTCGCCATCCAACGAATTCACTCAAAGAATGATGGAAAGGGTGATCGAAAAGCTGGACTGGAATAAGAAAGGTAAGAGAAAATGTTTTTTTGTAATCTTTAAATATAACTGTTTATTCGTTATTAATATGTAAAAGTTCCTGTTTCCATGGCAAGCTACTAAGACTTTAGTTGGACTCCATGATCAGAGTTTCTGCTAATCTGGAGGATTAGGAAATCAATTTACAAGTGATAAGGCAAGGAATATGATTCTCTCGGGAGTTTTATGATTCTCTGAACATAATATTACTTTCATTAGCATCTCTTAGGTAATAGGACCTATCGGAAACAGATGGCAACTCTTACAGCTAATACCAGTAGTCTCAAGTTTCCACTTAAAATGGAAACTTTTACAGAATTAGGGAAATTGGGAAGAGATAGGGAAGGTAACGGCTAGAGTTTCTATGGAAAATACCATCCTACCACGGTCAGGATAGCCGGCGAGAGTTAGCATCAGGCGTCGAGCTGCGTCCTTGCCCAGTACCAAATAAAATCCGCGACCATTATCACTAGAGCACACACGTTGCGATGTAATTCTCTGTAATTCAATGAAAAATTTGTGGCTATCCAGAGAAATATGTTGATCTAAAGATGGTAGGTGAATAATCGGTGTAGGTTTGTAAGATGTCTGCTTTATTATTTTAAGCTTTATCAAAGGAATTTAATTAAAATGAATTACTTCCGGTGGTTAATGGGAAACTTTATATTTTATAATATGGACTAGTCTTAGAAGACAGTATGACCTTTACCAATCGGCTAGTGAATTTTTGGATCGATTAATATTTTGATCGTTCAGATGTGCTTCAAATTAAAAACTTTATGTAACAACATTTAACAATAGAATCCTATGGCGAATGTTTGTTACTGCGGCGATGAACTTGCGAGTTTTGTAAGCCATAGAGTAAGTAAGTAACTATACTTCCCAAAGTCGTCGTGGGCCGCACAGTAAGTCCGAGTATGTTGTGTAGGCCTGGACTAGAGTATGCAAGAGTAAGTTTGTCAGCACCTCCCCTACAGCATCTCAGAAGTGTGTAGTGTACGTATCGAAAGTTAGCTACCTGCTTGGACCCAACCCCTGTGATCTAGTACGGTGGTTTCAACCTTTTCGGTTTCGCGGCATACCAGGCAGTAAGATCCTTGGAAGTAGCAGCCTTCAAAGAGTGGAATCGTTTAAAGAGCTGTCCGCTAGGTGGTGTTACTAGCCACCAGAACTGTTTCCACTTTTCGTGCTTGATAAACTTGTCCACGCCAAGAGAACTCTTCATCATGTGCTGATGTCAGATCAGTAGACAGGTAACGCCCTTTGATACGCGGTACACCGGTTGAGAAGCACTGATCTGAATTAGCACTAAATAGGAATGCAAGTTCTAAAGCTAAGTACCTAAAATTCGTATCTCAGTTTGTAAAGCATTAATTAGCAAAGATCCTTGACACGATTTCAGCGGTCTTCCATCCTGGCTTAGGTTTTTCCAGGGGTTTTCATCAGTCATACCAGGCAAATGCTGTGGTGGTACTTACTACCTAGGTCCTGGTCGACTACTTCCAATAACTTCTCTCGCACCGTATCCCGGACTGAGCCTGAGATGCCTAAATGAATTCAGTTCCAATCCTAACTGCCAACCATTTTGACCGAGATTTTCCACCTTGTTGGAATTCTGTCTAGAATAAGGTCCTGGCTGTAATCTTACCTTTTCGTTGACGAGTGCTTCCCAAGGGATGTCATCCCTATCACTCGCGACAAGATGCATCTCCAGGCCTTTAAATGTAAATTAAATCATTATTTTGTCTTAGAATAAAGGCAGGATTCAGAATACTAGATTATTAAATTCGTAATAGAGCAGTTATTAAAAGGCGTTGTTGTTAATTTAGATATGAACATCATTTGTATCCGGAATAAGGTATTGCGGCAACATAGCATCTATTTTTTTTTAACTTGTATTTATGGGTCAGACAATTAGGTATGTCTAAACCTTGACATATCTGAGAGACTGCAAGTAACAGGCTCAGGCCATAGGTACCACCTATCTAGTCCATAAATATAAATTAAATAAAAACTAAATGCTGTTTTCGCGTAATACCTTCTTCCGTGGCTGTAGCAGGTTTTAAACATTTTCCCCAAACTTACTTATGTTTTCTTTTCTTTCTTTTTTTGCTCATTTTCAGTGTTGGTCCCTTGTAAAGACGAGGAGCAGTTGGAATCCACATTTACAGACAAAGTTGTCGGAGGCAAAGTACTTGATACTCATTTCCTGGGCATAGTTTTTGAAGGCAGTTTTTCTGAAAATGGTCTGCCTGGGAATATCACATACAAGATACGGATGCCTTTAGGATATTGTTGCTGGAACACAGAGTCCAGATATGAGATGTCTGGGCAGACGGGACCTATGAATTCTAGAATAAGTAAGTATGTTAATTGTACGTCATATAGGTTATTCGTGGGGTGGAGAAACCATGAAAAAAATTCAGATGTGTTAAAAGTATAATATGTACAAGTTTTGGTTGTTCCTGATTAATGGAAATAATTTTCATAAGAACTGTAACGTGACTTGAATCGTAGGTACTTTTACAGGGTGTCCAGCAGTCTCGAAAACCTGGAAAAGTCAGAGAATTATAGAATTTGTCCGTGTTCCCCCCAATTTGTGGATGTTCCTGCACCCATGGAGCGAAGTAGAGAACGGTGTTGCATATACTTGCAGGAATTAGCGTTCAAGCTACAAACGGTCGGTCTCCCTCTTACTTTTAACCTAATCAAAGCTATTTCATACGTTAACCCTGCTATTGCGTGTGGAAAGTAAAATTAAACTTTTTTTTTTTCTATCTCTTCCTTTAAATAAGTGCATCAGCGACATTCTGGAAAAATGTGATTTTTGTCTGGAAAATCGGGAAAAGTCAGGGAATTTTTTAGTTACTGTTCGGTGGTCACCCTGTGGGCAAAATTTGACAATGCGGAAAGGTCCAACAGTGTGGAAGCAATTAGAAAAAATAAATAAATAAGCTGGTAACACTGAGAATTAAAAGGCCGGCGGAGGCCGGATTGCCTCTATGGGCATAAGATTAACCGCCAAGTTCAGAAAAGACAGGAAACAACTACTTTGCCATCTGGAAGCAACACTTGGGACATTTTACTCGCACCAGGGGGGGGGAGGGGGTAGGACTTTGTGCCTACCTTAGATTTTTAAAGAAACGATCGGCTTACCACCGAAAAAAAAATGAGTTTTATGAATAAAGTATATGCTTTAACTGAACATGCTCAAGATTTTTTTTTTTTTTTTTTTTTTTTTTACTTTTAAGGAAACGAGAAGTAGACTAATAACAAAACATAAGATCTGGTGGGCACATAGTATCCCACTTGGTGGTGTGAGGATTAAATATTTGACAATATTTAATAGTACCTGCTACAAGCGTAAAGCCACTCTTTACTAGTGGTAAATGTAGTAGCTAAAGCGCAATAGATCCCACTTGTTAACGACAGGAAAAAACTCCAGATTGGTTTAAACACCAGACACATGAACATGCAGTTATTTTATTAGAAATCCAAGTATATAAATCATGCTGAGGAACCACATCCAATTGCCTTTGGAATATCATATACCGCCTAAACATGCAACATATATACTTTAGTATATCCGTAATAATTACTCATACAGCAGAAAACACATTACAAGCTGTAGAACATGCAGTAAACATTATTATCAATCATAAAACAATTACATAACACGATATTAATAAAAAAAAAACCTAAATTCAATAATCGATTCACAGAATATAGAAGGGGCCGAGGTGGCTCAGTTGTTAGAGCGTTCACCTCTGGTGCTAGGGATCGTCGGATCGATCCCTGCTCATGCCATGTGGGTTTTGTGGTGGACAAACACCATGTGCGTGGGTTTTCTCGGGGTACTCCCACTTTCTTCATTGCACCAATTCATCCCATCATCATCCATACGGCCTGAGCCATAGTTGCCTAAAGGCCTTAAAATAAATTCAGTTCAATTCGACAGAATATAGAATACTTAAATTCGTTTCCTAACTGTTCTTATTGAAATATCCCGCACGGTCAAACAGACTCCTATACAGCAGTCTGTTTAGCACACCTCACTTGTGGTGTGTAAAGTGAGACATGTTTCAAGGAGGCCAAACAGATTGAGATTTTTGGTTTGTTTCTTTGTTTGAAAATTTCATTTCAGAGAGGAAGATCGAGTGGACGAGTTCTATCGAAGCAAACAAACATCAGGCAGGAAGCGGTCCATCGTGAGAGAAAGAGAGAGAGAGAAAGAGTCAGTCTCTAGCAGGGCTGTGGAGTCCGAGTCGGAAGCATTTATTGACTTACCGTCTTCTACTAAATGGCAATTGTGTTATAATTCGTTAAAAGTTAAAATTTCCATGAGGAAAATGCCATTATCAGTGGGTATTAGAGACTCTGAATTAATCGTTGCTCTTAAAAGCACGTGCATTCACTTATTAAGGACACCTCCAGCGAGACAGATATGCACTTGTAGCTCTTAGTTGATAATCTATTGGGATAATATAAACTATATATTTCCAAATTACACTGTTTTGACTCACCTTAAAGTGAGGTTTGTAGTTTCGTCTTCTTAATTATTTGGTTGAAAATTTTGCATAACTTCGAAGCAACCAATTAAGAGGACGAAGCCTCAAACCTTACTTTAAGGTGAATCATAACAACGTAAGATTTACTTTCAGATAAGAGGAGGATATAACCAATTGAAGAGTTTGATCAGTGCCGATTTTTTATTTTATTTTTTGTTCATTGTTGAAAGAGCTTCTTTGGTATAGGTTTTGATATTCACAACAACAAACAGGCGATTTCAACAACGAAGTTTATGAGCCGGAGTAGAAGTTTCTTTGTACGGACACCGCAGCCCTGGTCTCAAGTTTGATATATACAGGGTGGTGCAAAAGTCCCAGTACAGCCTGGTAGTTCAGAAACCGGCAAGGAAATGAAGCATCGTAGTACACAAATGGGGAATGGGTGAAGTACATGATCAACGTGACCGCCATCTGGAAAACAACCCACTTGTAAGTCACACGATGTACTTGCCATTTGAAAAAAAAAAAAAATGTTTATAGCGGATTTCAAGATGGAGGCCATAAAGTACTCCAAACTGTAGTCCTTCGCCACCATTCCATACTTACGTACTACGATGCTTCATTTCTTCGGTAGTTCGTGAACTACTAGGCTGTACTGGGGTTTTGAAGCACCTGGTAGGGTTGTGGTTTGGCCCAGCTGATTGGTCTTGGTCGTGAAAAATTGGTAAATCAGGATCTTTCATAGATGTAGGTCTTGTCTGAAGAAGCTTTCAGTTGTCCCTCAATGTTCATAAAGTAAAGATTTTTAGTTGCAAGGTTAGAGACACGTGAAAGGTTAATTAGTAGCGGTTTCCAACGCTCTTCAGGGAAATGGGATGGAGAATGTAGTGGCCAGAGGCTTATTAGTGGGACAATCCCGACATTAGAGGCACATGATGGAGCTAAAGAAAACATTAGAACCTCGGTTAGGCTGTTCGGTAACAGAACTCCAACTTTGATGCCTCCCTAGTACTGATCCGAAGATTTTAGGAAGTTGACATGCCCGATTAAGCATTCATTGACTCATGAATCTTTGTAAATTTGCTTGTATATTATTTCTCATGTTTATTTTTTCTCCTTTTCTTTTAACAGACAAATATTACTCCAGTGGGTTTTTAGCTATTCAAATGCTGTTAGATGAAACCTTCATAGAAGTGTCGACTGGCAAAGATTTTAGAGCAAAGGTGAGTACATTTAAAGAGAAGTCGTGTACCCTAACTTGCATGCCCTAACAGTAATGACATGCCCTAAGTTGCAGAGAGTTAAACTTTTTATTTATATTCCGTACATTTCAAAATGCGAGGTTAAAGCGAAAGAAAACTTGACTGCGTGGAAACTAAAGCTAGGAGAAATTTCCACAGACCAAGAAAAATAGCGTGTAGATACATTAGAAGTAGATTTAATTTAAAATACCCGAAATAGGGTAGGAAGTCGAATGAGGAGGTAAGCTTTTCTTTTTATTTCCGCATAAATATTTTGTATCGTATCTGATATTTTTGTACAAGGGTTAATGATCTTGATATGTGGCTCATAACTCCTTCAGAGACTATCACCGTCTTCTTCCATCTATTGAGCGATAAAGGTATTTTGGGTTTTGAGATATAAAAGAAATTTACACGGATTGGAATAGAAACTAATAGCATATACTGTTTCATAATGAAAGCGCATGTCGGTTTTTTGCCGGGTCTGGGGAGATGCAAACTTAAACGAATTTATTTATGACCTTTAGGTATTTCAGGCCGGAGTAGGGTGGAGGAAAGAATGCTGGAAGGTAGTCGTCCAGAACCTAGTTAGTAGGTACCATCCCGGCATGTGCCTGGTGTGAGTGAGGAAAAGCCCTGGAAAAAACCTCATTCAGCATAGGCAGCCGGTGGCAGTCTTAAATATTATATAGTCATTACTTAAGTAGCATTATTCTGGAACTCTGTTGGACAATGCCTAAAAGATGTAGAACAGAATTTAATTTAGGGAGATGTGTGTAGCGATCCACAGATCAAGTAGCAGAAACATATTTCAGCTCAGAAAATGCTAAGCATTGTAGAATAATATAACGTTGAAAAAGTATTTAATTTCTTCATATTATACAATAATTTTAGATTATTTTTTGAGAGGTGTAATGTGTTCAGAAAATTTTAAATTTTCCTCAATGATGCAGGAAGAACATTATAAGGTGAAACAGTTTTAACTTCTATGTCGTTTTTCATGTAATATATGTGTATTTGAATACTCAACAGAAAACGGAATGGTGGTAAAACAGACTAATGAAGGCTGTAATTGATGTAGAGTAGATTTAAATTTGTAGATCTCAAGACATCTTCATTTCTTTTAGCTCCTTCAGAACGTGCTTTGACAATAGAGACGGAGGACGATTTTTTAAATAAAAATAGATGTACCTTGGAAATAAATCGCCATTGTCATCTTTGATAAAGGTAAAGGTATCCTCTGTGCGATGCGCATGAGGGATATGGTGGTAGCGCTACGAAGTTGTGGTCAGTCCCACGCTCGATCGCCTTTACCTCCCCAGGTGCTCAGGAGTACCAAAGACACTTTGGTAGTCAAGCTGGGTGCATCTCAAAGCGCCAGGCATGGGAGCACTGAAGAAAAGTCTCCAGTGCCCTGGTCAAGATTTGAACCCGGCCCACCCGATTCGTAGGAAGACGCGCTACCATGTGATCTCTTCAGTTCCTTTGTGGAAGATCTTTTCAGCTTGTTCAAAAGCCTTGTAATTACCATTCCAGTTTCCAGGGTACGTTTATTTTGAGAAGTTTAATTTTCTATTAGACTTCGTATATTTGTTGGTATTCCTATGTTATTTTTAATGGTTTGTTATAATGTACAGCTGAACGAATATTTTGGTTTGATCCAGGTAAACATCCAGAAGTTTCCTTACCCGCCATACATAGAGGATTTTGGATTGTCTCAGATCTTCTCCATGTTACTTCCATTGCTGACCGTGTTAAGTTTTGTAATGCTTTCACCATCCATTATAAAGAAGATTGTGGAAGAAAAGCAGACTGGTGTACAGGTAAGGCACTTTCTCTCAATAATTTATTACTTCATTTTATGCGTTCTTTTGACTCTCGCTCAGTTTAAGGGATTTCTGGAGATTTCCCACTGCTTATCAACTTACATACTCTTATAAATTCAATTTTGTGCACGTGTGTATGTAGTAGAGGCTGTTATTTGGATATTACCATAGGGGGTTGACAATTAATGAGAACCAAGAGTGTATGTGACGTCATAGATGACTACGAACCAGTGACCGTTCCAGTTGCACTCATAACTCCAGTAACAGTTCCGATTCGTGTGGTCGATTGTGCACGTGATAGGTAATTCATTGGATTTACCTTCGTGAAACGATGTCGGTAATAAAACTTCTAATTTACAGTAATCACTTAATTAAAAATAACTAACACTAGTGCCTCTGTAACTTTAAAGCCCATTTATCTCGAAATATGTGAAAAAATGCAAGTGGGGAATTTTTGGTGTTGACCAAAGTGTATTCCACTGAAACATAACAAACAGATTTAAAATCAATACAAAATACATTAAAAATTACCTCTCAAAAGAACAAAAAGAAACTCGATATAGAGCAAAAGAGATGATACAAGTGACGTAATAATTTATACAGATCAACCACCTCCTCGCGGGTAACATCACATAGTCGTAGTGTACTGATGTTACAAGGTACTTTCCCTTCCACCAAAAAATGTTCCAACCGTTTATTGTGTGTGAACGTGTCAATTTTACGCTGTTCTATGAGTAATTATTAATCAGCTTTATTTGTTAACCTTTTTTTTTTTTTTTTTTTTGAAATTCTAATAAATGTATTTTCTTTGTATTTGTAGGAATTGATGAAGATGATGGGATTGAACTCGTGGATGATGTGGCTTGGTTGGTTGGTGAACGCTCTGATGATGAATTTTGTGTCCGTGATTGTGATCGTTGTGTTGTGTACGGTCACCTTCAATCCAGAATCTCGAGCTGTCCTGAATTTCAGTGATCCTATCCTTCTGTGGCTGTTTATGTACACGTATTTGATTGCTAGTGTCGTCTTCTGTTTCTGCATCAGCTCATTCTTTACTCATCGTAAGTAGCCATCTTCTCTGTCATTTATTAGAACTCGCTTTTAATATTAGCTCTTACGTAGAGGTGAGTGCGTTTACGAATAATTGATTTCCCAAATTTCTTGTGGTATTTTTCTGTATAAGCAGCCTGTCCGCCAATCTGGAAAGCTGAGAAAAGTCATGATTCTTTTTTGCTTTTAATCCTGTAATTTTTTAAGTTTCAATTATAATTCTCTATTCTTTCGTTGAGTGAGAAAAGGAATGATTGATACGGACATACAATGTAAAAAAATCATGTTCAACTTAATTTTAAGTGTCACCTTTGATTTTGTCTCTGAACTTCATAACCGAGCCGCGAGCGTTGGCGTAGCATTCGGCCCCAGCGACCTGTAACAAGAATCCATGTATTCTTATAAAGTTTTAAACTGGAATAACCAGCCTATAAGAAAAGAAAAAAAAAAAAAAAAAAGAAAATCACTCTTCAAGTTTCATTGTTTTAGCTACATACTTCAATTAAAGGGTAAGATGGGAAATTATATATAATGTTCTCGTAACAATTTAACTATTTTTGTGCTTTTTCAATGAAGTATAATAAGGAATTCTTTATTTACTTCGGTAATGGCGTCGATAGATTTTGCTGGAAGTTTCTTTGCTTTCCTGAGTTTCCTCTGTATCGAAAGTCGGGAATATCTCGTTCTGGTGTGGGGGGGTATCTCTATTGCGACTTTTAGACACCAGGCTATGTATCAACGGTCGATTCCGCATCATTCTAATAACCTTATATGGTAATATGTAAAGGTTTGGGCTGTGACGTATTGAAGCTCTTTGTTACTCTATGAATGCTTATAAGGTCGAGTTATATTAATGTTTTTATTTATAATTCATATGAAATTTATAGACAATTACGTGATCAGTCTGAGTCATTTCGCAATGTCCCATGGGTAAACTTGGTTTTCTACTGCTCGGTGGTCGAGCCGGAGGGGTTACATGCGTTGGACCAACACGGCGTTGGACCAACACGAAACCATCACGGCGTAGGACCAACACGGCGTTCGACCAACAATAATAACCGGCATACGACCAACACGGTAAAACACAAATCTTGATAATATTGAAATAATTATGTAATAATAATTTATGTAAAAAACTCTAGCTTCAAGGGTTACATGCGTTGGACCAACACGGCGTTGAACCAACACGGCGTTTGACCAACACGGCGTTGGACCAACAATAAAATTGACAACGCTCCAGATATATAAAACCTAAAAATATAATAAAAGATATGATCTTAAATTATTTTTTTGAGCACCTGCGTAGAACCAACACTGCGTTGGACCAACACCGGCATGAGACCAACACTTCGAAGTACCGGCGTTGGACCAACACGGCGTTCGACCAACACAGATTTTTGCCCTGGGGTGTTGGTCGTACGCCGGTTCTTGCTGCTTGAGAGGCTGTTGGTCGTACGAAGTGTTGGTCCAACGCCGCATCCCCAGCCGGAGCACTAGAAGCAATGTAGGCTTCGAAGTGTCAACTCAACGTTGGTTGATCTAGTTATTTCCCGCATTTGTGTGTAAGAAGGGTCAAAGTATAAACGTATTTGGTGTTTTATATATCAGTACAAACGACCCTTAGCTTCTGAACATTTATTTCAAGTGTTGAATCTCGTTTTAGTTATGAATCATCTAACACTGTGCTTCGTTGCAACCGAAAATTGAAATAAAGCTTTGTGTGCGACGGGCAGGTACAAGCTTGAACCACGCGGATGGATACATTTTTACTATCAACCGTAACTGACATTGTGTACTACATCGTATGGAAACTAGCCTAAAATCGTGGTGTACGGAGTTGTTAAGAATAAGTTGGAAATATCATGGCAAGTTGTTGTGTATCCGTAATATTTTGTCAGTTCATTTTGTTTCAACGCTGAAACATAGTGTTTGGATCATCTTTGCTTGCCAAACCAATTAATGTCGTCTAGTGGAAAATCATTTATACCGACTTCCCAAGGTGCGTTAGCCTGAACACAAGTGCCTATTGTTTTCTACAGTGACACCCAATTGTGACAGTTTGCCATTTTCAAAGTATTTTCTTGTGGCATTGTGAAGTATTTATATCTTGGTCCCGGAGGAAGGTGATCAGTGGGATGTCATGTTGTGATTTCTCGTTGAGAAAACAACATTTATTGTACGTCCCCCACCTTTCTTTCTTCAAGAGACTCCACTGAAGTTGGTGATTGTATTGATCTTCAAGGACCCGTTTGTACGTGAGTATAAATATTTGCCAGACGTGTGAAACAATTCTTATTCTTAACAAATGCTAGCAATTTTAAAGACTGAACTTTAAAAGCAATTGCATAAATAATTTTCCTTGTATTATTAAAAGCAATGTTGAGTTGTTAAGGGTGTTCTTGCTCGCGCGCATTGCTTAGTCAACTTCTGTTTGCTCAAAAAATTGTCATATTTTTTTTTTAACATCAAAGCCAATTTTCTTGTTATTATTATCATTTGACGTTTACTTGTAACCTTAATGTTCTCCAAAATATTATTAAACTATATCTAAAATGCAAATGAATGTTTGTGTCCTCCCAAGTGAAACTTGCATGTTAGAAGGAAAGGTGCAAAGGTAAAATATCTTAATATCGTTCTGTTTACTGAATTTAAATGAACTTTGGCAATATCGATATTTCTCATCCATCCCGTCCTGACGGAAAGCCGGAAGGAGTACAAGTGTTCAATTTAGTGATTCAGTTGAAAATACCAACGGATCTGTTCTGTGACCCAACACGGTTTGATGTGAAAATATTGTGTCGTGACACCAATGGGTGGTTATTAATTGCCATATCGGATCTTGAAACCAGCAGTTCGAGCCCATTCCGACCACCCTCAACTTTCTCTTGTAAATTAGCGTGTAAAGCAGAATCTCGTCCTTTGGCATCTCTGAGTAGACTTAATGCTGTGCAAGGTGGCATTGGTGAATAAGAGAAGTTTGATATAGGAATGGTTGCAGGCCGGCCATCCTGACTCAGGGGTTTTCGTCAGTTATACCAGGCATGTTCAATATAGGCCCTGTCCGACAACTTCCCGAATCCTTTCCCCTCCCCCATCTCGGCCTGAGCAGTAGATGCCTAAAGGCCGTAAATAAAATTCAAATTCAGGAGCATAACTTCCTGACACAGTGTTGATCTTGTTTCCAGCTGTAACACCGCATTTTCTTAGTACTTACATGTATGATAAAAAAAATGTTTCTAAAACACTTTTATTCTTTTGTTTCTCACTATTTTTCTTTTTTTATTCAAGGAGAAATGTAAAATCGGTTCATGCAGCCATGTTTTTATGTAGAGGGACTAGTTTAGGACTCTTTATAGGAGTATTCTATAAATGGAGTGCTAATGATGCTGAGTGAATATGTTTCATTTACTGTAGTCTATGCTGTAAAATGTAGCCACGGTGTAGAACAGTGCTTTTCAACCTTTTGATATCCGCGGACCGGTAAAGAACTGTAAAGGAAATCACGGACAGGATATACGAGTGATAGAATTCACTGACCGGGATGGCAGAGGAAAGAAAAATTAGGCAACTTTTAGTATGTGTTTGTAAGTAGTTTAGTATTTGTCTTTTGTGATATATTTTGGTGTTATATCATTACTTACTATTTATTAGTGTATTACTACTAATCTAGTTGATGGCACTTTAAATTTTTCTTGCGTGTAAAACTTTTAGTTTTTTTTTTTAGCCTCTTTCCTCAAGAAAATCCTTGTTATTTAAAAATTTATCTTAGGCAATTCTGTCCTCGAAATACTAGAATTTACGAAATTCCATACAAATTGTGAAATTGTACAGACGTTGACAATGATGTGAAACACTTCATAAATGAACCCTACATTTATAGTTGCTATGGAAAAGTTTTTACTTTCCCAGAATCAATGAGTTATGTCTGGATTTTCTAGAGGTGATAGTCAGTCTGCAGTTTACTTGAAGATCGAACGATTGTAGCACATGTTAATATTCTGTTTATATTGGTTCTTTAAAGTAAATGCAAACATTAAATATTAACTGTCAAAAATCTACAAAATTAATTCTTAAAACAGTTACACTCTCCTGTTGTAGAATGATACCTTTGTTCTGTTAACTTAAAAGTAATATCTGGCCACGGATCAGTAAAATAGTTTCGCGGACCGACGGTTGAAAATCACTTTGTAGAACGTAACAACTATTTTAACCGCATTGTTTTGGAAGAGACATGTCCTACGAATGACAGTTAAAGACTCCGTGAACAATGATAAGACTTCTGCGGAAGGTAGAGTTGGGCTTATTTTCCACCTTAAATAGATATATCGATGTCAATCTGGATAATTGTGATTTCAGTCTGAAAAATCCGAGAAAAGCTTTTTGTTACTGCTCGTTGGACACCCTCGATAAGTGAATTTAAATTATGATTTCATGATGATTCTTTCCCTACCTCACTACATAGAGGGCACATTTAGTTGTAATTCTGTAGTAATATGATTTGTTCGTTGCTGGTTTGCTACTAACAGTTATCTTCTATATTTTCTAGCGACTTTGGCCATGACTTGTGGAATAGTTTTGTGGCTGCTGACGTACTTTGTTCCAGCCTTCTCCATTTTAAATTCCTTAGGCGAGATTACTGTCACTCAGAAGTTTCTTCTGGCATTGCTACCAAACATGGCGATGGAATTTGGTTACGTCATCATCGGAGAGCTAGAATCGACAGGTAAGACGTAGTGTATATAGAATTGTGACTATAGGCGTAGTGTAGTGACACATGTTGCTACTTGTTAATTTGTGTGAAACGTCTGTTTCTATGGATAATTCCTTTACTGTAACTAAGTTTCAGGAACGCATTGCAGTATATTATATTCAGAAATCGATGGGAGGACATATACTGTAACTATTCTTAATTAATGACAAGATTTGAGATAAGTTGTGTCAAAAACATGTGCACAGGATGTGACATGATTTTTGTGTATTTATTGAGAATAGTAACTTATTAAACAGAGATGGCAGCACTATTTATCGTATCGCCGAACATGGTAGTTAAGTGTTGAAATTGTGGTGAATGAACTGATCATTTTGAATTGCGGTGTGCATAAACTTTTGTTGATTTGTTGTTTTGTGTCTGATTTTTTTTTTTTTTTTTTTTTTATGTTTTGAATTATGTATCGTTTGTGTTAACAAGCAATTTTCAAATTACTTTAACGTATGGTAGACTCATATACTTATTTCGTTGAGAAAGTAGTGGACTGTTCTTCTAATGGATTGTCTTGTTACTTCTCTCGAACTGTATTCAGTTTTTTTTTTACTCGGAGAACACACAGATGGTACCATGGAATATGTGTCGTTCGCAAAAATTAGCTCCGTAAATTCAACCTCTGCAGAATGCGGAAAAGTAATTAAGCGCGATAAACTTGTTATAATCGCAGCTGTGTAAAACCTCACCTTGATTGAAGACTCTCTAGCCTTGCCCCGTGGCCAAGGGGTTTAAGGCTCATGGTTATTGTACTTTTTTGATCCCCATGTGCACGAGTTCGAATCCACGAACTTCTAGAACATTTTACTTTTTTTTTTCGTCTACGTCAGAACATTCATTTTGTTGTTGTCTACGAATCGGCAAATGGTGTTCACATTCAAAATAACACAAATTACGGTAGCATTATAATTAGGCCGATAGGCCCTGAGCCTGCCTCAACGCCATCTGTCCGTGTTTGGTGGAACTGCCTCCACCTGAGTAACGGCTGTGTAGTCAGCACTGCACGCACTTAACCACGAACATGCGTATCAGGGGCTTTGTAGACCCAGTGTGGCCGTCACGTCTTTATTCACGTGACTCCCTAATTTGCCTCACGACGCAGGGTGGACGCTGAAAAGTAGGACTCCAGCCGGGAATTGACCCCGGGACCACGCGGACATGAGTTCAACGCTCTAACCACTAGACTATGGAGCCCCTTGGTAGCATTATTTAGCGAATATAAATTTTCAAATAATGAAAAAGAGATTAAAAGCAACGCGAAAAGATTAAAGTCATTACTGAACGTCATCAGTAAGAATAGTCACGAACGGTCGAAACAAACGTCTGAGCTTCTGCATTGTAAAAAATGATTTCTTAGAATTGAAAAGAAAATAATTGTGTGGGCACCGAGAAAATATCCTCATTTAATTTTTAATAAGAATCTTATAATATAAGTAATCTTATTCCAAAACCAGCGTGTTGTTATTTTAATTTTAAATTAAAGGAGAATAGTCGATGTCTGTCTGTCTGTCCTTTTTTTTTTTTGTAAGGATGAGAGTTAGAGTTTCTAGTAAACTGGATTCCGAACCACTGTATTCAATAGACTCCCACGTACGTGAACCTGTGGCCACGCTCACCGAAAAGTAAATATATAACGCTGCACACAAACCCATTCAACAAATATCTGTGTAGTATAGTTCCCGACTTTTATGTATACTAAGACTATTCTTCATTCTGGAAACAGAGGAGAAAAATGGATATCAGCCTAATCACCAAAGAATCTTTCACGAGATTAGTGTTACGAAGAAAGAAGAGTCTGCCTGTCCATTGAAACGAGTGTATTATGAACGGAACAAAATTGCTCATAGCGCTAGTGCCAAAGATTTATGTACACACAGATACACATTATGTTTACTTTTCGGCGTGCGTGGTCACAGGGTGAAGTCCGTGGAGTTTATTGTACGTAGTGGTTCGGAGCCCACTTCATCTGCAACTGTAGGTCCCGTCGTTAGAAGCTCAGCAGCTCGTTTCGGCTGTTAGTAACAATTCTTATTGATGATGTTCAGTAATAGTTTTGGTCCTTTCGCGTTGTGTTTATTGTCTCTTCTTGACTATTAAAACATTTGCCTATTCGTAGGGGGGGGGGGAGGGGGGGAATGGAGGTTCCGACGTAGATGGGAAAAAGTAAAACGTCAAAACAGGTACCAAACATGAAACTAAACTAAACTTAACTGTATACATTTGCTGTAACGTTTTCTACAGAGTAGCACAGGGGCTGATTTCTGCATACTGGTACAGGTGTTAATGCCAAGCGACAATTTCAAGAGTGTTTCCTCTTTAAAATCCATGTTTTATCATTAGTTTTCATCGTGATGTATGATAATTCTTCAGGTTTAGTAAGTATTTTTTTTTTCGTTTTATTTTCAGGCTCAGGTTTACATTGGAGTACTATTCTTAAAACGGAATACAACACAACATTTGCTCATATGTTTCTCATGCTCGTATTTGATATATTCTTATACGGGTTCATCACATGGTATGTCCAAAGTATAAAACCAGGAAAGTATGGAATCGCCAAACCGTGGTATTTTATATTCACAGTAAGTTTCAGTAATTTATTAATTTTTAGCTGTTTTCACTATAACAGAGTTTGACCGACAAACTTTCTATGTAAATTCCTGACACATACGCATACAAAACCTTCATTATTTGCCGAAATTCTGGTTCATTTTCGAGATACAGGGATGGTCTTAAGTTGGAACCCAAAATAGACTTCTTACAGTGGTAATAATGAATATTTCTTACTAGATCATAAAGGATTCTTTAATGTAACATTGCGTTTTTAGGAGTTAGTTTGTCTCAATATGATAGATATTAGAAGTTAAATGTGATAGGGTTGTCAGTGTTTCCATCCTGATGCAAAGTTTTATTTTTTTAGTGACACTTCGTTATGGAAGTATCATTCGTTATCGATACTTCGTATTTGTGTTACAACGTATTACAGAGGGTAACACTTGAAAGACTCACATCCAAAATTATACCCAGATCTAACGACTAAAGCAATTTCCCAGCCTTCGAGCGAAACTCTGTGTGAAAAAGATCTTGCTAGGCATTTGGCCCAGGCATTACGTTCAGTGTCTCCTATTCCATTGGTGGTTCATACGTTCAGTTGATGGGGAACCATTCCAAGTGTCATGACAGCAGGACCACTGCGATCGGCGGGCACATCAGCTTCACCTCATGGTTTGACAGGATCATCACTGCCTACAAAATACAAAAATGTCTCTGTCTTAGGTGCGGATAGTGATAATAAGTGAATACTTGAAACACAACCTTACTCTAACATATATTTACGTGTACACAAACACGAATGTTACGCAAATAATAATTAATGTACACCTTCCATATTAAAACAATTCTATGTTTGTGTCAGAAGAAGCCCCAGAGTCAAGGAGCGAAAAGCTTCGCGTATTTCAGGTTAACAACATTACAGTCTTACAGAAGTCTAGCATTACATAAGGTAACAGCGTTATAACGTTGATCTGAGCCTTGTTTTGATGTTTTGTTAGTTTGTTGAATATTTTGTATCCCTCGAGTGAAGTTAATCGTCATATCTGAAACACAACATTCATTATTACAAATTGTGATTCATATAAGTTTTTTTTTTCTTTTCTAATGTTGAACCTTGAGAATGTTCGTTCTAAACATTTCACTCATATTTATTCATATAATTCAAAAGTACAAATAGGAACAGACCTGATAAGTAATATAAAAGATGAAATTTGAATAGGAGAAGGAAAGTAGTAGCTAGGCTACATCCTGAGGTAGTATTACTTACGTTATTAAACAGTTTTTTTTTAACATGTGACCCATCTGAAACTTCCGTTCTGTAATACTTGTGACTGTGAGAACCTATCTCGAAATTTCTATTGTGTTGCTCGTGATTTTCCTCAGGACGTAACGTAAGTACTACTTCCCTTTTTTGTATTCGTATAATAATAATTCACAGCCATATTCAATTCACTACTGGATGAGGCCTCTCCCGGAGGGAGGAGTTGTTCTACTACTCCCACGCTGACCAGACGTTGGGAGAGGAAAGCCAAAGCTCTCAACTGGGATTGCCACTGTCTTTATTCACAGCAGCTCCCCAATTGCATCACGATGCTGGGTGGGCATTGTTCCAGTCCCTCTTGCTTTGTAAAGAATCGAACCCCGGGACCCCATGATCAGCAGTCAACGATGGTAACCACTAGACCAGCGGGGCGGTCTGAATTCATATAATTCAAGATATACTCATGTAGTATATTCACATTTTCTGTTAATTTTTCTTTTTTTGAGGGTTTTATTGCTACCGGGCTGGTTTGGGGGAATGGATGGTGTAAGACACTGTGGAATTGCCGAGTGGCTGACGTTGACAAAGTGTGTAATGTTTATACATTATTAGGATTACCAGACGCGAAAGTGGATTGGAAGGGCAGTAAGATTTAAAAAATCGACAATAGTTGGTGGGCAATAAGGTGAAGGACAACGAAATTATAAGCATATAGAAATTAGAAAAAACATGGAACTTTCGTTTGAAAAACTTGCAGAAACCTCTACCATGCATTTTCTTCAGTTGTCATTGGCTCAGTCTTAGGTTGAGCAAATAGAAGTCTTCCTTCCAACAGACAACTAGATTGAAACCGATCAGCAATGTTTTCCAGAAATTTCCGGCTCTTAATACACTGAATGTAGGCAACAGGTTATGTATATGTGCCATTCACAGTGTTGCTGGTGTGAATCAGCTTACTCATTGATTCGTTACAACCATAAATAATGAGAATTTTTCTTATTCCTTCACTGTTCGTTAAAAGTTATATATATTATTTATATATATATATAAATAATAAGTAGGATGGTAGAATAAACCTTAAAAAGGGCAACTTCTTCCAAACTTCAATGTATTTACTACTAAATGAATTTTGTTAATGTAGGGTAATGTGTCAATACTTGAGGTTTCTTCATGGGATTATCTTACGTAGACCCCTCGCATCGCAACTGCTCGCTGTGTAGTTTCATAAAGTGTACAGGTAAGATCTGACCCTCCCGGTCAAGGAGTACATCGGAAATAACATATTAGATAAAGTCACTGAAAATAAAACCACTGAATACTCTGTTGCTGTCCTAAGTTTACTGTTGCCATCCAATGCTTCTCTAGTAATTCGCATTTACATGTCGTATACTTCACCATCTAAGGCCTTTGATCCCATTTACCATCCCTAAATTATAACTAGGTTTAATACTCGTAGCAAAATACTTCAGTTAGAGAACTACCTTTAGAGTAGGCAACAATGTCTCTGGATCTTCTTCGAGCTTCATCCTCTTTCTCTCTGTAGTTTCCCAAGAGAATGTTGTAGAACCACTGTTGTTTTTATTACATATCGATGACCTACCTACTCTTTATGCAGACTCCTGAAGCAGTATTCTTCTATTTACGACGACTGTAAACTCGACATACTTATTTCAACATTCCATGATGTCTTAGACCTTCAACGTGATATATCTGTTATGTTAAAAATATAAGCTTAAACGCTGTTTCTTCTGTCAGAGACTTTGATGGTGTTCTTGACGCTTACTATCTCAGAAACTAAACTATTAGTCAAGTCACCAGAGGTGGTATGCGGATACTAGGTTTACTCTATCGCTTCACAGAGATTGACAATCAGTCTGCATTTAGCTTGCTTTATAAGTTCTGTGTTTCATGTAGTATCGAATACTGTTTGCATATATGATCATTGTCAGACCCCACGCATGTTACTAAGTTAGACCCAATTGTAAATTTCTTTATAGCGATAGTTCGAGTCAAAGTACCTGAATGACAAGCATTTTTCAGTGAAGACATAAAGAAAATATTGAAATATCAAATCACCCCGAGCATTGGTGATCTCTTCCTATATAAAATTATTAATAGTCATATTCAGTGCAACGCCGTTCTGTCACAAATAAATTGTTGCGTACGTATCTGACCAACACGAGATGTAGCCTTCTTTTATGCTAACCATCCTCACACAAACATGATATTTTTGCCTCTGAGAGCATCTTTAGGGCTCAGATTCACAAATTCTATCGCAACGCAAGTTGATCGCCGCAGTAACAAACGTTCGCCAAAGGATCATATCATGAGCAAGATCAAGACAGTTTTCATCACAAACACTACTTCTCGAAGATCCTTTCTAATATTTATCCTCCCAACGTCGTCTCGGTCTTCCAGACGACCCTTTCCCTCCGGTTTACCAACCACGATTGAATATAATCTTCGTTTCTCCCCCACCCGAGCTACATGATCTGCCCATCTTAGTTGTCGCGATTTCATTCTTCTTACAACATCGGGTGAGTCGTAAAGTCCGTGAAGTTCTTCATTATGCAGTCTCCTCCATTCTCTGGTCATCTCGTTTCGTTTCGACCTGTATATCTTTCTCAGGACCTGATTTTCAAACACCCGTAATTTATGTTCATCTGCTCGGGTCGTACTCCAACTTCCGCAACCGTAAAGTGTAAGCGTTCTGCCATAGAGTAAGTAGGTAAGTAATTTGTAAATACTTGTCCTCGGGACGTCGTTGTACATCTTGTTATTTTTATTTTTGTTTCTCTTTGTGAGTGTTTCCATGTAAAATGGTCGCCATGTACTGTATTTGAAACTTATTGGTAAATAACTAAATAACTTTTTTTTCAGGCTTTTTGTAAGAGACAAGGAAAGAAGAAGATCAGTTCTGATTCTGGTGGCCCACACGGAAAATATTACGAAGAAGTCTCCGAAGACTACCCTGTAGGCATTAAAATACGGCGACTGCGGAAGGTATTCCGTTATTTACGGAAGGAGGTGGTCGCTGTAGACGATGTGTCTTTGGACATCTACAATGATGAGATCACGGCGTTGTTGGGACACAACGGTGCTGGAAAGACAACTACGATGTCTCTCCTGACAGGTAGGTCCATAGAACCAATTAACGGAGACCTGCAGCCAGGAATTGTTATCAGTGAATTGAGAAAGACGTGGACATCAAACGGCAAGAAGATTCACGCCCTCAATGGATTGTCATTGGAAATCAATGGAAACGAAATTACTGTTGTGCTTGGCCATAATGGAGCTGGGAAAACTACTCTATTCTCTCTGTTAGTAGGTATGATAATACATGTAGGTTTCAGGATTATATACACTTCGATTTAGAAAAAAATGGCTAATGGAAGTAAATTTCGTAAATTTGTGCAATATGGCAGTAGCGAGCAAATATTCGATTCATATTTAAAAGTATTAACTTAATTGTTCTGCTAATTGGTACTTACCGGCCTAACTTTCAACGTTGCATGACTTTCTTTAATTATTCTGGTTGTGACGAATATAATAGTTTATATAGGTGTTGCCACATTGTGCGTATATCGGGCTTGCATTATTTTGCAATTCAGCATTTTTATGAATTAGAGTGTATATTATACTTAATTTGGACTAACTATACTCATTATTGGAGGTTCCTGGTTAGTGTGCTTGTTGCTTAGCCTGAAATAGAGTGCGACATTTGACAAGAAATTAATTTCTCTTTTGTTAAAATCTAGAAATTATTTTCTAAAGATCCTTCCTAATTAAATTAATTGTATTTTCAAGTGAATATTAGTGACTCAAGTATATATATTTTTAGTTAATCTGTTATTTTGATTTGATTATATTGCTGGGCACCACTAGCATCTGTAGCCTAAATCTGTCTAATGTCCAAAATACGTGGTAGGATGGGTGGGGGGGAAGAGCAGTCAGGGTCTGAATACAGACATTTCTTGAAAGGCGCCAAGATCTGAACCCATTCAGTCTCCCCGTAAGCAATGCACAAAGAACTACCGGTAGCTAATCCAACACACCACATCAGTTGACTGTAACTGTAAATATATTAACCAAAATTAAGGCTGATATGTAGGAAAAATAATGTACATCTTCTTTCTCATTGTACATTTAGATCAGACCACATGATAGCACTTTTCGTAAAATGAAATAAAATGAGTAAAACTCACTTAGGACGTGGCAAAAGAATGAATAATTCATGATATTCCGTCCAGATCACTACACTGTTGGGTGGTTACAAAGGTAGAAGGTGAAACTTACTTACAGAAAACGTTTGAAAAGGAGTCTGCTCGAAAGAAGATTGGTCACGAGAAAAAGCACTGACCGGAAGTAGCCATTTGACATCTCTTGGTGATGGTGGAATATAAACAAATATGACGTCAAAGTGAACTATACGAGTACGTGCCTTAGTGCAAGAGACTTTGGACCAGTTTTTGAAGAATGGTCTGCATTAACATAGGGCAAGATGGATCCGTAGGGCCAGAATTGTTACTGAACAGTTTTTTCTGATTGATATATCGTAAATCACTCCCTGATACTTCTTCCTTTACTGGTTCTAGCGTTTCTAATAAACTAATATGATCATATCCTATGATTACTTTTCAATATATATTTGGACAACCCTGTTGCCACCCGTTTGTTCTTAATACTAATACTAAAATTATGTTGGTAAACACATCTGCGTGTGTTCCTTTTTTTTTTTTGGCCTACGCATTCTTTTCTATTCACATATTCGTTTGTAGATGCCTAACTTCTTAAGTTCCTCTCCTTTTGGTACAATGACTCGTTTAGTGGCTATTTTAATGTCGTATTTGGCAAATAGTTTGGTCATCTGTGAAATTTAGACATGGAAATCCAATGGAGCGTTGGTCTGATTCGGTTTTGGCCATCGCTGGTTGGACATGAACTTTGGTAAACTAATTTTGCCATAACTAAATACAATAATAAATTCATCACTCCTGTATTTCGTAAACCTACTGCTGACCCTACGGATCCATCGTGGCTCATGTTAATGCAGATCAATCTTCGAAAGCAGATTTTTTTTTGCACCAAGACGTTTGTCACACGTCTTTGTTTATATTCCACCGTCAGGAAGCGATGTCGCATGCCATGGGCTTGCCTCCTGGGTAGTATATTCCCGACCACACTCCTATCGACGACACCTGCTCTGTAATTGTTCCCTTGTACTCGACGAATGTAGAGAGCTGGACGAAATATTATTAATGGTTAATTTTAGATGTATCTTGGACGAGTTTTATTGAACTTTTTCCCATTTTTCAAACATGTGTGCTTTTCCTTAACTATTGGGTACATTATATTTCAATAAGAATTTACGTCCTCTCACTTTTCAGAATGTAAATAATATTCTCTTCCCAATAATGAGTAGAAATCTTTTCTCATATATAATAATTTATTTTCCTTTCATTCTTTCTTTTCCTGTAGACATTTTTATTTCATTTAGTACTTTTAGGATGAAATATGTATTTGGCTACCGCAGTTCTTCATAGAATCTGCTATTCACTGCATGAAATTTCTTTTCTTTATTTTTCGTATCGAATGTTTATTTCCGCATTTTTCAGCTCATTGTACTGATGAGCATTGTAGCAAAGTTGGTGGTGGAATAAATGATAATCTAGTTTTTCTGAGTACGATGTTAATGTTTGCAATTATACACATTGATCAGTGAACACGCTTCTTACTGTTTGGCTTTGTAGTCGTACATTAGTCCTTAGTCTTGGTTCCATTAATTTTGTGCCTTTTTTCGCGTCTGTTTGGCTGGATTCTCTTTTTGATACGCTTTCTCTCTTTTCTTTGAACTTGCTTTCAAAAATTGATGCTTTGCTTTTCATTAGTTTTCTTAAAACTCTCATACATGTTAAACATGGTACATGTTTTCATTTAAAAAAGAAAAAAAAAGAAAAAGAAGCGGAATAGTTTTCAAGAGTATAAATTCCGTAGGAACATAACATTTCCTGGGTGCAGGTCTTCTGTGTATATTACTGCTATGCAAAAAGGTGAGATAGTTATTTTTGTATCTTGTCAATTCATATTGTTTATAATTGTCAATTTGTTGTAAATATTAAAAGTAAAATATCTTCTATTTTCTTTTTATATATTCCTTGTCAGTGTGGTTCGTGTATCAAAAAATGTTCGTTTCATTAGTTATTTTATCAGTTGTGAATGTAAAGTGAACCGTTACAGAAATACCGTCAGTTATGTTCATTCCATTTACGTTGTTGCTTTTCCTCGTTTCTTTGGGTTTCAAGGATGAATTATGTCTTGGGTTGCATATGTGTGTTACGTTGCATAATTTTCTCAGTACCTGTGCGAATTTTCATGTTTTAACTTAGTCTGTCTGCGTAGAGGATGCTTTAAAGTCACTTTTTGAATACAGTGCACTGGATTAAAACTTGTAAGAAAAGGTAAAGGTATCCCCTGTGCGATGAGCACACGCCGTGAACGACGCATGGGGAATGTGGAGGTACCGTTCCACATACTCTCGACCTACGGCACGAACTGAGGTGGGGTGGTTAATCCCACACTCGACCTCGTTTACCTCCAGGAGTACCAAGAACACACTGATACTCAATTTGATAGTAAGCTGACTGCACCTCAGAGCGCCCGGCATGGGAACACTGCGAGAAAAGTCTCCAGTGTCCTACCTGGGATTTGAACCCGGGCCGTCCGATTCGTAGTCAGATGCGCTACCGCTCAACCTTAATAACAGTGTTGGATAAGAGACTTAATAATATAAACTCTAATATTCTTTGGGGCTGTGGTGGCTCAGTTGGTAGAGCGCTCACCTTTGGTGCGTGGGGTCGTCGGTTCGATCCCTGATGCTTTGTGGTGGACAAACACCGTGTGCGTGGGTTTTCTTGGGGTTCTCCTGTTTCCTCCTCCTTCCTTCATTCCACCAATTCATCCCATCACCACCCACCCATTCGGTCTGAGCCACAGTTTCCTAAAGGCTTTAAAAAAAATTCAAATTCTAATTATCTTTTTATCATCTGAGGGGGAATCTGTTCCGTTGACTAAAGTTCTTTTACTCTGGGAAGAAAGATGTTGTGTTGGCCTTCCTGCTGTGTGCTCCACTAGCTAGCTCAGAAATCCTGGGCCGTGCTACGTACACGTCTGCTGTGCAGTGCTGCAAATGAACTGTCCACAATCGTTGATCGAATTTTTATCCACAACCGTTGATCGAATTTTATAAACCTTATAGACTGTTTCGACAAGAATTTGCAGTTTTCGTCCTCACCACCAAGCAAACAATATAATACACCAGATATGGTTCTTGTTAGTAAGAGCTTTTACTACCAGATTGCGTTGCGAGAGTCTTCCATTTATAGTTCCAGTGTTGCGAGTGCTTTTAACTCAGCCGTCTTATTCTTTGGCTACCTGCATATATTTTCCTGTAACAGAACAGTCCTTGCTTTAAAATTCAGTTAGGTTTTCAATACCGGATACTTGGAAGATGTGAAATTGTTAGGCGAATTGGAAAGTAATTATGAATTAAAAGTAAGTGCTAATATAAAAAACGGAAGCAAAGACATTTCTTTTGGGAAAGACACGATAAAACTATTGGAATAAAGAAAACGCACGGTCACCATTGAGGATCTTCTACGGATGTAATGGAAGACCATGAACTCCTTAAAACGTGAGGCAAGGAATTTACTCTGTGATTGTTGTTTTTACTTTATCAAAGGTTAGAAACGAACGACTTGGAAAGTGATTGTGGAACGAATGAAACGGAATAATCTCATCGTACGATGCGTGATGCAACAAAGCTATTGAACTAACAGTAAGACGTATCTCACGAGTCACCTTAGTCACGTGTGATTTTGTATTATGCTGTAGAACAACACTTGCGATTCACGAGGGTAGGCTTCTTAGCTTTCGGTTCTTCGTTGATATGTTCCAGTTGTTAAAGATATCCAATGGCATTGATTGTATGGCTAGCTGGTAGCAGTTGGCGATGCACGGTATCTCGCTCAGTTCACCAAACAGAGAATAACCTTCTCCGGTTCATTAGTTGTCTTGGTTGTTAGGTGACAGGCTCTTGAGGTACTGACAATTTGAATCTAAATTTTATTTATGGCCTTTAGGCATCTAAGGTTCAGTTCAGGATAGGGGAGGGGAAAGGATACGGGAAGGTGTCGGCCATTGCTTAAGTTGAAGGTACCATTCCGACGTTTAGCTGGTATGACTGATGGAAAACCCTGGAAAAATCTCAGTCAGGATGGCCGGCCATTGGGATCGAACCCGCGATCTCCCAAATGCTCAGCCAACGCTCTACCACCGAGTCACGGTCGCTCGGTAAAGAGGTACTGAGAAATGGGGACTGTTTGCTGCACGTTTACGACGCCCGTTGACCGACAGAACATTTTTTTGTACTTGTAAGGGTTTTGCAGTAGGGTGAGTTGGGTGTTGACTCAGCATCGTAATTTCATTGGCAAGCTACTTGAATGAAGAAGTATCGAACTCCAGTGTTGAATGTCAGATAGAGCGGCGATGAAGACCACATGTCATCCTCTTTAACTGAAAGCTGTTTGACAGATCAAGGCCAATATAGAAGTCAAGCCAAATAGTTTTAGCTTGTTAGCAGTAATTACTATAATGAGCAATTCCACGAATATGTCATACCGATGGTAAAAATTGAAACATACTATGGACTTATTTTAATTAGTGCAATCGATTCGTGCAAGGTATACGATTCATATTTACATAAACAAATGAAAGAAGTCATTAGTACAATGGCGTAATTAGCTTGTGTTTTGGAGTTATTTAAAAATTCAGGAAAATATCTACAATTTTACTTCATTTTACAGTGAATTATTCAGCTAAAAATGTAGGAATTTAAAATTTTAAAAAATGGTAAATTAAACTTCGTTCTTTTCTATATTGACATGAACTATTGGTTTGTTTGTTAATAATCGTCCTCACTCCCTGGCAAGCATTACAAAAATGGACTACATAATTATACTAGTGCGTGACGCTCCACATACAGAAAGTACTGTACACTGCAGAATATTTGGTGAAAAGTAAATTGCTTTTATATGGTGCGTTACGAGTCAAATGCTGAACAAAAAAGTATTTTAAACTTTTTTGTCTAATCCCAGTAGCTTTTCTGTAAATCATTAACATCGTGTGGTCAGTGCGTGACGTTTTCAGTTGATCGTGACTGCGATTTTCAATTTTTTACGAAAAGTACTGTACACTGCAGAATATTTGGTGATTAGTAATGTTCCTTCATCTGGTACGTTAGAGTCAAATGCTGAACAAAAGGTAGTTCAAACCTCGTTTCTAATCACAGTAAATTTTGTGTAAAATATTAACGAGCAATACCATGAGTCAGAAACTAACATTCAGAATATACTTTTTCGACTGTAACTGCGGTAATCTCCGAGCGGTAATAATAATAATAATAATAAAAAAAAGCTACCAGATATACCGAGGACCACGTTCTCGATTAATTAACACGTACATATTAAAAATACTATTTATTGTATGATATTGAAGTTGCCGTCACGCACTCACACTTTGATGTACATTTCCCAAACTCTGAAAGCATGGGCCCAACAAAACTTTCTAGTGTATCACTTAATAGGGGGATGTTTGGAATTTTATTTTCATGAAAACATTACCAGGTTGTAGGTAGTAACAGCAAATAGGAAGATAAAAAGAGCCTAACATACGGGCATGATCATGCGATCTAGTTTTAACTATAATACTTGTCAGGCCGTAAAGAAAACTACAAAGAAATAGGTCATTCATTTATGTCAATATATAAAAGAATTAAGCTTTGTATATATTGTTTTAAACTTTGTATGCATTCCTATATATTTAGTTGTATAACTCATAAGTAAAATTCTAGCTTCTTTTTTTTTTTAACTTTTTAAATAATCCAACAACAGAAGCTCTCTATGCATTTGTACAAAGACTTGTTCAAGTATTTTTAGTAAACGCACATCGTATACCCAGTGCTGCAGTTTATTTTATTATTATTATTGCTAAGGGAACAAACAATAACTGATTTTGGCTCCCCTTCGAAGGAGCCAAGAGTGTACAACGTCTCCCCTCCGTATATTCATTTGCTGCCCCCCCAGTCCGGGGGCTTGGGGGCCGTGATTTTCCTAGACCCCTCCTGTGTGGTGTTACTCCCAAATTCTCGAGCGTACCCCAAATTTATAAAAAAATTACCGTCATAAACAATGGAAACCTTGCAAAACTCCACTTACACCCTCCATTTTTGACTTTACATAACCAAACTGAAAATCCTGGTGGAATCCCTCGGAGGCACGTGCGCCCTTTGCTCTCCCTTACTTCGCCCCTGGATACCTTCCAAGAGCTGATTGCACTAATCTACAAAATGTTCACTGTATGTATGACTTTTTACTACAGGGCTTCAGTTATTCGTGGAATCGCTCTAATATGGAATTAATTTTTTTAACTTTTTGAACAAAAGAATTTTGGCCATGCATTATGTTTGATAGTGATATCTTATCTAGAATCTATAATTGAGTCCGTTAGTTTATTTCTATCAGAATGTACAAAAATAAAGAAACACTACAAGGTAAAATCATCTAATAATTCACAGATGTCAGTACGTGACGATGTGTTTTTCCTCCTATACGCTCATTAAAAGTCATATATTTATACATTCTGGATTTTTTTTTTAACTGGAAATTAAACTTAACACATTCATCTTTAATGTGTTTTTTGGAGGGGGCTCCATACTTTCATAGAGTTTGGGGGAAATGTGTATCAAAGTGTAAGTGCGAGTTGGAGAAATGTCAGTGCGTGACGGCAACTTTAACATTACGGTGTGCTGAAAAGACCTTTTTTTTAAAAAAAAATTATAAGAGATGTGGTATAACGCAATTAAAGTCGAAAAGTGTATTCTAAATGTCAGTGCGTGACTCGTGGAATCGCTCTAATATTGATAATGTAAATATATATTTTTTCTCTCTCTCTATTCGAGTAGGATCTTCATAGGAAGTATGATGAAACGTGCGGTAGAACACAGGTTGTTGAGGTTATATATAAAAATCCTAACACAAATATAATTGAGGAAATACTTTCAGATCGCAAAGAAATAAATGTAGGAGTTCCTGAAGGTTCGATTCTAGGCCCTCTTCTTTTTCTGTTGTATATCGACGATTTGCCAGTAAATACAACGAACTGTAAAACTATTCTCTATGCAGACGATACAAGTTTAATTGTTTCAGAGAATGATCGAAACGGGATGCAGTCGAAAGGAAATAATGTAATAGCACAAATAGAAAAATGGTTTTATGTTAACAAGCTTAAGTTTAACGTTAAAAAACAAAAGGTATGTGTTTTAACCAACGACCTTCGCCATACATGACTACGCCAGATATAATCATCAATAATTCAGTATGCGAATTCTCTGAAAGTCTGAAAATTTTAGGCGTCTTTATTGACAATAAACTCACGTGGAAAGAATGTAAATAAACTTGCAAATGGACTATCTCACATAACCTACCTCATACGTTATCTAAATTCCATTTTAAACCAATCGACAATTTTATCATTTTATGATGCTACATTGTATTTTCCCTCACAAAATATGGTATTGCATTCTGAGGATCATCAACAAAACTTCTTAGAATTTTTAAGATTCAGAAGAGAATTGTTAGGATACTTACTAACAGCCTTCATCGTGCTTCTTGTAGATTTTTTTTTCGCGAAACTGAATATTCTGACAGTCCCCTGAATATATATATATTCAAGAAATCTTACAAATATCAAGGCAACTGCAGTGTTCGAAGAATAGTGATGGGCACAGGTATTTTACCAGAAACAATGAAAAATTGTATGTAAACAGACACCGAACTCAGCTGCATGCAAAGTCAATAATGCATAGAAGCATTACGTTTTATAATAAGCTGCCTGAGTTTGTAAAAAATGTTAAATCAGATCAAAGCTTCAGGAAAACTGTAAGTAAGCTATTAATTGCTGGTTCTTTTTATAACATTGAAGGTTGGTGGTTCATGTCCTGTGATTTTTAATATTCAGATGTCGTATATTAATGTAACGAACACTGTTTCTGAACAACACTTGATCTGATGTTTAACTGCTTATATTATTGTACCTAGATATATTATTATATCTAGTGTGAGACTGCAAATAACAGTCTTGATTCTTCTGTAGTATTTTCCTTATTTGTAGCTTATATATTGTATATTGACAAGTTCTATACCTGTTAACTCATATCGTTGTGAAAGAAAATCAAATCACCGCAGATGTATTAAAGTTTACAAAAGACTTCGTTGTTGAGCCATTATGTCAGATATTTAATTTGAGTTTAGAAACAGGTGTATTTCCTGATGCTTTTAAATGTGCAATAATAAAACCTATATATATAAGAAAGGTTCAAAAACTGATGTCAATAACTATAGGCCAATTTCTTTGTTAAGTAACTGCTCTAAGCTCTTAGAAAAATGCATTGAAAAGGGCTGGTTGCATTTCTACACGAAATTGAATATTTTTCAACTAATCAATATGGGTTCAGAACAGGAATGAGCACATCAGATGCTGTACTTAAACTAATTGAAACAACTTCTTGGTTAAATGCTCACTTACTTGTTCTAAATACACGTAAAACCAAATATATAACTTTCTCGCACACACTTGCTGGACAACGTACGAATAAAGAACTAACACTTCATTACTGTGATGTGAAAACAAACTGTCTTTGTATACCTCTCATTAGAGAAGAAAGTGTTAATTATCTAGGGGCTTTAATTGACAATCATCTAACATGGAATTCACATACAGATGCTTATCAGAATAATGGAAACACCTGAACGAAAGTGCAACTTACCAGATTAATATGGTGTCGGGCCACCTTTCGCCTTCAGAACAGCCTTGATGCGACGTGGGATGGAGGCATAGAGGTCGTAAATGGTAGCAAGTGGAATATTACACCATTCCTCGTGCAGGGCATCGGCCAGTTCTGTGAGAGAGGATGGAGGTGGAAATCGTCGCCGGAGTCGTGTTTCCAAGATGGACCACAGATGTTCAATTATGTTGAGATCTGGGGATTGGGCGGGCCAGGGGAGGTGTTGAACTTCATCCCGATGTTCCTCAAACCACGCTGCAACAACTCCAGCTGTGTGAATGGGTGCATTATCATCCTGGAATATGGCGTCATTGTCCGGGAACAACATCCGGACCATAGGATGCAAGTGGTCTCCTAAAATTGCGACATAATCGTTGGCAGTGATGCGTCCGCGAAGTGTGACCACAGGACCCAATGAAAACCATGATATTGCGGCCCACAGCATCACCGTGCCGCCGCCATGTTTCACAGTTGGGCGGAGACACTGCAGATCATACGCTTCTTTGGGCGTTCTCCACACACAAACACGGCCCGTGGTTTGGAATAGGGTGAATGGTGACTCATCCGACCATACCACACGTTTCCAGTCGTCAACGGTCCAAGTTGCATGGTCGCGGCACCATTTGCGGCGTGCTAAAGCGTTCTGGTCCCTGATGAGAGGTTTGGCCCGTGCAACACGACCCCGTAAGTTCATGTCATGTAATTCGCGGCGGACTGTGATTGTCGAAACAGGTTGGGGGAGGTGCTGATTGAGTTCCTCCGTCACTTGCGCCGCAGTGGCACGACGGTTCCGCGTGACAATGCGCTTTAATACCCGGCGTGCCCTGTCACTGATGCTTTTCTTCCGCCCACTGTTCCGCTTCCCCGATGTGGTTTTCCCGTGTGTTGTGTAGGCCGTCATCACCTTCGACACTGTCCCTGGCGACACACCTAACACACTAGCCAGTGCCGTCACACTCACTCCACATAACCGCGCACCAACAATTTGCCCTCTTTGAAACTCTGAGAGGTCTCCCATTTTACACTACCTCCGTCTGCTTCAGCCACTGCACACTCCTGTTCCACGACGCCTGACGTAGTATGGAGACCGACCTAACACACCACCACCAGCAGTCCGGCGCTGCGGTCGCCACGACACCACTGCCAACCCATACATCTGACGTGTTGCCAACTACAGGTGTTTCCATTATTCTGATAAGCATCTGTATATTGCGCATGAGGAATACATTAAGAAAAACATCTTATAGATTTGTTCTTAGAGAAATTGTCGATAACAAATCATTACGTATGGTGTACTTTGCTTTTACACAGAGTTTATTAGAAAACTGTATACTAAGTTGGGGTGCAACGTAACACCTCTCACATAAAACCTCTGGTAACTCAACAAAACATTTTTGAGACTATGTTTGAATAGAAAATTTGATTGTGATGTTAAAAATTTGTATAACGACTTTGATGTATTACCAATCAATAGATTATATTTAAAAATAATGTATTGATGTATATTAGAACAAAAGAAACAAAACTGAACAAGTTATGTCATGAATACGAATACAGAATGTCAGAAGTGTTACAAATAAGAATGTCGGGGTGGCACCTTCAACATAGACCCTGGCCGAAACCTTTTCGAATCCTTTCCTCTCCCCTATCCCGCCCGAGCCTTAGATGCCTAAATACCGTAAACAAAAATTCAATTATGGGCTGAACAAACAACGTAAGCTTAATCTCGTTACGTCTGGAAAACGACGTCTCTTGACAATTACCCTTCGAGGGGTAGTGGTGCAGAAGATAGCGGCCAGAGCCTTAGCTTAGGTGCTTGCCTGCTGAAACTGCGTTAAACTCTTTAAAACCTTAGTTGGGATGGTCGACAGTAGGACTCAAACCTTCGTGCATGTCCATTGCCAATCTAAAGTCCGCGATGTTAACCACTTGTTATGGGGGCAGAGTGTTGAATTAAAAAAAATATTTATGGCCTTTAGGCATCTCAGGTTCAGGTCGGGATAGGGTAGGAAAGAGGATGTTGGAAGATGGTTGGCCATAGATACCATCCCGACGTTTGGCTGGTGTGACTGAGGAAAAACCTGGGTTCAGTGTATGTGTTGGTTATAAGTTCATCTGTTACTTTAAGTTAGATGCTGTATAAGGAAATACGTTTTTGAAAGTTAAGAGTTATTCATAAAATGTATTTGCTGTTTTTCTGTTATTCAGGAATGTTCTCCCCTAGCAGTGGCACTGCCTACATCAATGGCCATAGCATACGCAAGGAGATGAACAAAGTGAGAGAAAGCATTGGATTGTGTCCTCAGCATGATATGCTCTTCCAGGAACTCACTGTGATGGAACATCTGCAGTTCTTTGCAGCGGTAAGTTTCTTTCTTTTCTTTTTTTTTTTATAAAATACATAAAATGTTTCTGTATGCGTGATTTTCACCCGCTTTTCCTTGTTGCAGTGTACGAAGAAATGTATCTTCATCTCTAGAATACAACGACAACAGCAATAATAATAATCATTAATTAACTGACTCTGGCTTACGATACTCACAAGTTCATTGCTGCAGTAACAAACGTTCGCCATTTGTTTCTATCCAGGATATGATCAAGCCAGTTTTCATTGCGAACATCTACCTCTCAAAGATCCCCTTCTATTATTGTCATCCGAACGGCCTTTTTTTTCCTCCGGCTTATCAACCACAATACAACATAATCGTTTGTCCCCCTTCTGAGCCGTCATGATTTCATTATTCTTATAATATCGTAGAGTTTTTCATTATGCAGTCTCCTCCATTCGTTGGTCATCTCTTTCTGAAAACCTTACATTCAAATAAACGCAATTTATGCTCATCGTACTCCAACTTTCGCAACCGTAAAGTGTTACCGGCATAATAACGGTTCTGTATATTTTCAATTTCAACTTTTTTGATATTACTTGCGAGGATAGGAGTTTCTAGACACATGCGTTACCCGATACTAAGCGACTTTTTATTTCTTCCGTAACCTCGTTTTTGCTCGTTATACATGATCCCAAGTATTTAAATTTCTGTATGATCTGATTCTTACTTATTATCTATATTTCCTTCATCCTTTGTGTTTTGGCTTGTTATCATGCATTTTGTGTGCAGTGGTACCTATGGTCATCCCTACGCTAACACATACAGTTTATTTATTATTGTTTTTATTATGTGAGAAAGGTCATAAAAGGAGAGAGAGAAAAAATAATAACTATTGTTTTTGTACATCGTTATTATGTTTTAATCAATGTTTGTAAAGTTTTTATTCACGTAAGCATCTTATTCCTAAATGTTTATATTAAGCGTTGAAAATGTGGACGCTAGATGGCCAAGCGCGAAGTTTAAAATGGCAAATGATTCTTTTCCTTATGTTTTTTTGTTTGGTAGGATATTGTTAAAGCTGGATTAGGTTTGTTTCACGCAACAGAAGATCAAAAGAAGACCCCTAAATAATAGGCCTGGCATCATTGTCAGTCAGCCCATTTGTAGTAACTTCGTGGTACACACAGATTCATAGAAGATGGTACACTTTGTTACCCTGACAATATGACCATTGTGAGGGGACCAAGGCATTATTTGGTAGATTTAAAACACACGTTCTATCTTTGCTACGTATATTTGTCCAGTGTTAACATACGCAGTTTCCAGGCTTTAAACAAAAATCCATTGTCAATTTTCTGTGAATCTGGGTGTATATTTGCAGCTCTATTCTTATCATAACTACTTTCATCATTGTTGTCATTACCATCTCAAACTCTGTAGTGGGCTCCGGTCTGAGGCTGTACATAAATTTAGTTTAACAGGAGTGGGCTGTGCATATCCTTCGCCCTCTCACGACAATATGAACTATATTAAAAAATCCCACAATTCATCGACGTAAGCTATGTTCGATATTTAATGATTTTTCGATTTCAAAATTGGGAAATTGCAACGGAATATGATGTATCGTTTCGATATCGTTGGTAACTTACTCTTATTCTATGGCTTACGGAACTCGCAAGTTCATCGCCGCAGTAATAAACGTTGTTAACTTACGAATTTTAAAAAGGAAATTCCTTGAAAATAGTTCCAAACGGCAATTGTTTAGTCTATGAAGCACGAATCAAGTTTACAACTAACCTTTTATATTTTGGCAAGATATCTGTCTTGTAAACTTGATCGAAATCGGTCTGTAAAGTTATAGATTTTCTTTTCTTATGCACCATTGCAGTTTGAAATGGCTGCTACGCGTTTCGCATACATGTTCGATTAAGGTATTTTAAAAATTGTATAGTTTTTAGAAGAGTGAAGAAAATCAAGGGATTTCGTCTTGATTGTGGTTTGTGCAACTATATCGATATTTTTCCGGAATGACTTTTCAAATGCATTATACTCACTAAGTTCATTATTTTCTTTTAATGCCAGTATCGTGGTGCGCAGCAGTTGAAACAAAATAAAAAGAAGAAATTCATATGTAAATTCAACGCATGGTATGAAACACAAGTCACCTGAGCCATAGATGCCTAAAAACCGTAAATAAATTCAAATTAACCACAAGCTATCAAATTTACGAATAAGAAATGGGTGGAAATTGATCTTTTTAAAAATAACACAGAAGAAATAAATAATAGTCGCCGTGACCTGGACTCGAACTCGAATCTTCAGGAAGTTGGAGAGTGTCGAGGTATAAAGAACATTCTATATACGCAGAGAATAGACCGGACTGTGTTGGTGTAATGAACAGCAAACCCACCTAACCTGTAACTGGGAGATCCAGGTTCGAGTTCTGGTCGCGTTTCTGTGTTAACTTCAACATTGACCATACGCAAGGTTCTCGTATGAGAAAAGGTACTTCTGTAAGACTTACGTCTAGTTGTAGAAAGCACTGTAATCCTAGGTTAACTATCCACGATTAAACTAAAAGTCATAGATAAAATATTTATAGATAAGAATACCCATCTTTTTTCACTATTTTTTCGCCGTCTGCTGTCAGTCCAGCCGAGCTAGGAATGGAAGAAAACTCGGAATACAATGATTGTTTCTATATTCAATTTAAAAATAAAAGAAAGCACGGAGTAGTAGTTAGGTAGCTGATACTTCTTCACTTTCTTGGCCCGCAAAAGATGAAAAGGCTAGATAATTGCGCATGGCCTACTAACGTTACTTCATTCCTAGTTCCGACTGGACTAACACTAAATGGCATGGAAGGAAAGAAAAGAATGGGAATTCGCTATATAAAATTATGTTATCTATGACTCGTAGATTTAATCGTGGATGAAGTTAACCCAAGATTAAAGTGTTCTGTGCAACTGGGCCTTAGATGAGTAAAAATATCCCTTTAATTCAACGGATTGAAATATAAAAAAAGCCGGAGTTTACAACATGGGAACGTTACTGTATATTTGTACTAGTTTATTTGTAGAGAGGAATGTAGCTAAAGTAACGACTTCGTTTTCAGTTGAAAGGCGTTGAGTCTGACCAAGCGAAACTGGAAGCGGAGGAGTTGTTGAATGAATTGGAACTGACGAAGAAACGGAACACCATGCCCCCTTCTTTATCTGGAGGAATGAAGAGGAAACTAGCGCTAGCAATTGCACTCATCGGAGGTTCAAAGGTAAAATACTAGTGTATAAGGAGGAGGGGAGGAAATTGTACTAATCCAAAATATATACAATGTACTCACGAGTAAATTAGCCTTTCTTTTTCTTTCTTTCATTAATTAATTAATTATTTATTTATTTAAACAATGGATATAGAAGATCGCAAGTATGAATTGTTGTAACTGGTCGAGGACACTGCTGTTCGACCTTTTTCGTGTTGGTTCGTGAAGATATATTTCGGTGGATTTGAAGCGTCATACCTCTTATAATTGTTTTTCTTCACAAAAACAACGAA
>JAGDQP010003170.1:0-69291 GCA_022664845.1 Lepisma saccharinum
AGATACGCAGTAATTTCTCCCATTCACTTTGAATCACAATTATTTGTATTTTTCCAATGACGGGCTAATTCACTTGCTTTTATGTGTGATCTGACTAAACCAATCTTTCTGTCGCACCGTGTAAATGACGGAAAACATGTGAAGACGTTCTACCTAAAACGCATTGCTGAACCATGAACATTTTAGAGTTGAGGTTTAGCCCAAAAGAAGGGGCCGAAAGCAAGACGACAGTTTTCACTTGGGGACACTTTTCTATATATTTCTTTCTACCAAGCTAACGAATAGAAAAATTGACTTGAAATTTACAGGACATGTAGAAAAGAACATGGCAGATCATTTAAAGCGATTGCCGAAAAAAAGAGTACATAGGTCTATGTGTCCTTCTTTCGACAATGTCCTCAATTACACTTTCTACTACGGGAGAACTCAGTCACACCATTTTGGAACAGGAATTATCACTGATAACAGTACGCTTCAGGTGAATCAGAAGTTAAAGTTAGTGAACACGGTTTAAATAAATGTCCCTGCCCCAACTGATACTAACGACAAAGGTACATTTACAATGAGCTAGATAGGTTGTTTGACCGATTGCTGAAGTGTAATACGAAAACTTTGTTGAGGGATTAAAACGCAAAGGTAAGCACGGAAGAAAGTTGTAGATCTACATAGGTAAATCAAGTCTTGACGAAGTCAGCAACAACAATGGTAAAAGACACACGATTTCGAAAAATGTAATAGCAAATAGCATGTACAGGGTAAGTCAAAATGATGTACCCGATTTTATAAATTTATTTTGTGAAATATAATGAACATATCTGAATGTAATACATGTGGTAAAAAGGGTAACTCTCAAAGTTTTTTTTCAGTCACATCACAAGTGCTCTATGTGAGCACCTCGCGTAACACGACACACATCAAGCCGATAGTCTATCTCCTGCCAAACCTTGTGTAGTGTGTCACGGTCAATCTCTGCAATGGCTGCTGTGATGCGGGCGCGAAGGTCACCCAATGTTGTTGGAAGTGGTGGTACGTAAACACGATCCTTTATGAAACCCCACAAAAAGAAATCACAAAAGGGGGTCAGATCGGGGGAACGAGGTGGCCAACGAATGAGAACTCGATCCTCCTGAGATGCACGGCCTATCCAGCGCTGTGGGAATGCCTCATTGAGATGATCCCGAACGCTGCCATGGTAATGCGGAGGGGCACCATCCAATTGAAGAATGAAATCTGCACTATCCTCTTCGAGCTGTGGAAGGAGCCATTGTTGCAGCATATCAAGAAAAACATGTCCTGTCACAGTAGGTTCAAGGAAGAAAAAGGGCCCATAAATCTTTTCAGGGGAAATGGCACAAAACACATTCACCTTGGGTGAATCGCGTTGGTGTTCCACAACTGCGTGGGGATTATCAGTTCAGCAGATCCTTACGTTGTGTCTATTCACATTCCCAGAAAGGTCAAACACCGCTTCATCACTGTAACGTAACCTTTCGGCGAACCCATCCTCTTCCATTAACGTGAGAAAATCAGCACAGAAAGACGCTAGAGCAGCATAATCAGTATCTCTTAAGGCTTGTAGCAGTTGCAAGCGATAGGATTTCATTTGTAAACGTTTCCGCAGAATTCGCCATACAGTTTTCTGTGGCATTTCAAGTTCCCTCGCTGCCCGGTAGGTAGACTTCTGTGGGCTCCGCACAAAACTGGTGCGAACACGTTCCACTGTCTCTTCCTCAGCTGAAGGACGGCCAGTCGATTTTCACTTACAGATGCAGCCCGTATCTCTGAATTTTTCATACCACGTACGAATGGTTTTTCCAGTAGGTGGGTCTCTGCCATACGTGGTACGGAAATGCCGTTGAACACTCATCACAGAGTTGTTTACGTGGTAATCCAGCACACAGAACGATTTCTGCTCTCCAGTCAGCGCCATTTTCGTTAACTGCTTAACGGGCGCGTAGCGGTAGACAATGCAACCACGCGGGACATAAACTAAACTCAACTAAACTTTGAACTTTTGCCTTTCCTTGCGCGTAGCTCACATTAAGATATGTTCATTATATTTCACAAAATAAATTTATGAAATCGGGCCCATCATTTTGACTTACCCTGTACATGGAATATTTATGGGACATTGCACTTCGAACAAAAACATGTACACAAATATTCAACTAAATCTTCGGATGGCAAAAAACAGATCGAAAACGTATCAGTAGATAGGCAAAGACAAGTGAACGTAATAGTTGTTCGGGTTTACAGAGGAGCGAAAGGCGACACCGACTATCAGTTAGTGAACTAATCAATAGTGAGGGAAAGGTTGTGCTTCGCGAAGAGAGAAAACAAGAAATCAATACATTAATTTTTTATTAAAACCCACCTTCCACCCTTCTTTGGAATATTAGCTTTAGATTGGGTTAGGCACTTCACAATTCCACACAAACATATGTGTCCTATTCCAATCTGGAGCAGGCTGCCACTAAATATTCCTCCAGCAATCCAAGAAGCTATTTGTTCCCCTTTATCGAAGTGGGCGTTCGGAACATTCTTTTGGATTGGGGTCTGGAATGTGCTTCAGGCTTAATACTTCGCGAATTCAGAGGGAGTACCTAATTTGAATTCCTGTATTTCGTATTTTCTACATTTGAAATTAGAACTTGGATCTGAAATTCTATCTGAATCTGAATAAGAACAATTGAAATCCGAAGTAAAACTATTAGGTAACTCTAGTATAAAAGCAGATTACAAACTAGATATATTAAATAGGTTTGAAATCTTAGCCGACTCGAGTAACAATACAGATGACATTAGTAATAATAATGATAGTGGTATTAATAAGATGTGGGAGGTGTCTCGTAACTCAGTGAAAAACGCAGCGAAAAAACGTATAGGTAAGGAGAAACAACAGAAAAAAAAAGCTTTGGATTGATGAAGAATGCATTAATCTTCATCAGAAAAAGGCAGCAATAACTAAGTAATAGAGCCAAAGCAAATACAAACCACTATGGTAACTAGAAACGCCACACGCAGTTCTATAAATAAAAAAAATATCGCAAAAAAATATGTCATAGAGGAGAACGCGAAAACAAATAACATTAGAGATCCATACAACGGTGTAAATTCGTAAAGGAAAGGTTATAAGCCTTAGATAAGAAAATTAAAAATGAAAGTGTTCTTTAAGCGGCTTTAAATAATATTCTTGATGTGCGGAAAACTTATTTCACCAATTTAATGTCCACACAGGTGAACAAACATGGATTTGAAATTCGTATCGCAAAATCGTAAATATCCTACGAGATTG
Source organism: Lepisma saccharinum (assembly GCA_022664845.1). NCBI lineage: Eukaryota > Metazoa > Arthropoda > Insecta > Zygentoma > Lepismatidae > Lepisma > Lepisma saccharinum. The sequence goes on from JAGDQP010003170.1 coordinate 3,296, forward strand.
AAGTCGAAATTCTACAAAGAAATTAACAAATTGCAAAAGAACTGCCAATATCCCAGCCGAATAATTTAAAACACGAGAGACTGCAGTAATCAAACAACTATGTCAATTGTTACGTGCTTAACGGGAAATCAGGAGCTTCCAAAGGAATTGAAAACCCAAGTAATAATTCCGGTGTATGAAATGACGATACATCGGGCTATGATAATTACAGCACAATCTCGTAATTCTCAACATGTAATAGTGCTCAGTAATATCCTTCTAACACATCTAAGCGTATATATAGATGAAATAATAGGAGATCACAAATATGTATTTAGAAGAAAATATTTACATTTTACCAGGTTTTCACCTTGAGACAAATACCGATATTAGAAAAGAAATAGAAGTACAATAGGACGGTTCACCAGTTATTTGTTGATTTCAAAAATTATATGATTCTATCAATAGAGAAACTATACAATATTTTGGTACGATTTGAAATTCCGAAAAAAAAAACCTTGCCGGGCTAGTAAGATACATATTGGTAATAATAAATCAAATAGCCTCTTGATTCGTAGTGGATTGAAACAAGGTGATGCCTTGTCACCACTACTGAGTCATTGCATTAGAATGTGCGATTCTTAACATAAAAGAAGACAAAATTGTGTAATTTGGAATGGCTTGCATAAATTGTTCATGTACGCGGATGATATAAATTTAATAGGGGATAATATAGACGCACTACAAAGTAACACCAATGTCTTAGTAGAAGCTTCTGATCTTTTAGTAGAGACAGGTCTATAGATGAACGTAGAGAAAACAAAATACATGGTAACAAGCAAATATAAAGAAGATGAAGGAAGTAGAAACTATAACCAAAAATTAGATCATGGAGAAAGTAGACAAATTTAAATATTTGAGACAATGGCGTAACTAACTAGCTCTGCGTCCACCCGCGATTTTCGGTTCGTGCGCCCTTTATTATTATTGAGTCATAACATCTACGCCCCTAAAGATCTTGAAGCTTTGTTTTCATCAATTTCTCTTTCTTTAATGGCTTAAGACTATTTTTAGAGATGTCAAGGTTGCTGGAATTGTATTAATAATACCTGCGCGATGCTCCTGTACGTTTATTGAAACAATCAATTTATAACGGGAATGGTAAACAGTATAACATTTTAATGTGGTTAATCCTTTAAGAAAATTTTCCTAAACCAGCCTATCAAGTTTGCATAGAATCGGTTCAATCGTCTATCTGACATGCTCGAATATATATTTTTAACAATTTAGTATTATTCCTTAGAAACAGCAAATACTGCAATATACTTAAAGTACTAAGAGCATTTCCTTACATCATTATGTAAATTTTAGTTGAAACCTCATATATTATTCCTACGTAATGTTCGATTTGTAAGTGTTTAATGAATGAGTCTCGTCACAATGGAAACGGTAAATGTCCTAAACTTTTAATATGCTTAAATCCTTAGCAATATTTCCCTGGATCAGTATATCAAGTTTAGCTGGTATCGGATTAATAACTCTTGCGTAATGCTTAAATATGTGTTTAATACTTGCGTATCATTACCCTAGAAACGGTAAACATTTTATCATTGCAATATGGTTCTAGCCTTAAGCGTACTTTGGTACATCATTATTCTTAGCTTAGCTTTGGTTGTAATCCCATCAATCATTTCTATTAATCGATAGGAACAATCGTTATGGAATTTTTGAGTATGTGCATAATAATTCAGTCATATTATCATGGAAACAATACCATTCCGATGTGGTGTAAGTATTAAGGATTGAGCCCTACATAATCATAATAAAATTGAAGAATATTGGTCTAATCGTTCTCACCTGAAGCGCGAATGTGTTTTGATAAGTGAGTGTTGTTACCATTAAAATGGTAAAAGTTTTAACATTGTAATACGACTATCGACATAAGAGTACTTCACTACATCACTATGCAAGGTTTGTTTGGAATCGGATTAATTATTTCTATTTAACACTCGAGTATGTGGTTAACAATTTAGTTCCGTTACCATGTAAGCAAAATAAATAGTATAACATTCTAATGGGGTATACGTCTTATGGGTTGAACATTACATAATCAAAAGAAGTTTGAAGCAAATTGTCACAAGAGGCTCGAAGGTAAGTTTTAATAAGTGGGTCTCAAAGGTTTTTGTGTGACTAAAACATGAGGAGTTGTTCACTCTATCAGAATACCTATTTTGGAGGGAAGAAATCCAGGTATCCTTAGCTTATACGTGAAAATGTTTTTTTTTTTTTTAAGTGTCGTTAGCATGGAGATCATACAAAGGTTCACTAATCTTATACCTCAAAAACCTTTTCCAACACATCCGTTAACACTGCACGAAAACTGGTGAACATCGATCTTGAAACTTTGGAGGAATGACATTCCGAAAGAGTACAAAGTGAATGCATAAAAGCTGAAGAACGTTAGCGAGTGGCACTTAATAAATCTGGACGAAAAGGTTTTGATTTTGTTTTTCTGGTGAGCTTGAGTCGTTGACTTTAGTTGCAAAATTAGTTTGCGACAGCAAACTGACCATAATAAACTCAATCCTAACTGATCACCAAAGTAATAAAGTTGCAGAGGTTTGAATTACGACCTGCTACTTTCATATAAATAGTAGCATTTCGTCCATTCAATCAATGTTTAAAATATCAGATGCTTAATAATTAATATATTTTACTTGATCGAGAAAGTAAATTGTTTTGAATCTGGCTTCGAGATGTCTTTTTCCAATTTATTCCGTAACTTATTTTCATCATTTTCATGGCAAGAACCTTATTGTTGCAATATCTCTCTTCACGAAGTTTTTTTTGTCAATTTTAATGTTATAACTGTATCTGGTAATAAATGTAACTGTTTTTATTACTGTTCATTGTACAACTCTGCATTCAAGTATACGAAATTATGGGCAAAAGGTGAAGCTCTCAATTTTCTCTAACCTTTTATCATAGGTTTTCAGTCTTAAAGAACTTGATTCTTGTAGCTTAAACCTTCCTTTTCCCAAAGAAATACTCATACATAAAATTTCTGGTGTTACTTTAATGATATTTCACTTTAAATAAAGTTTGCTTTGCACCCTTAAAACTTTAGTGTTATTTTGTGACGCAATATCTTAAACAATTTCTTCTCGGACAATCGGGACTAATTCTTGGCTACATGACATAAGATTGACATGACTTCTACGTGGTTTGTTTCAATTCTAGTTAGAATATACGATATGACTGTTTTAGTTTGTGGGAGAGATGCGGGCGTGGTTGTAGAAAAATACTATGAAAGTAAGAGTTTAATAGCCGAATATGCTCGTCTCCGTCGCAGCATGTCGTTAAGCTGAGTAACAATAGAAATGCGATCTTGTTTGCGGCGAGTGTTGACGAGAGACCAAAATTTGTTTGTATTTAAAGCGACCTTATTAGACATAGAATGGATGTATTGTTTGTAGTTTCTTTGTAACAGTTGGTTGGAATATTTTCGTAATAAGAAGCTGTAGTAGGCGTGAGGATTAGAATGTTGCTTCCAGCGATTCCAGGCACTTCTTTTGTTCTTTAGAATAAGTTTTGTTTCATTAGTAAACCATACGGGTAATTCGGTAGTTTTTACAACTTTTGTCGGTAAGGCCAACAAGCAGTACTTAAAAAGGTATATTGCTTCATCAAGAGATAAAGAATCAAGAAGAGACCACAGTAGAAGATGAATCACTTTTCAATTTCTCCCCAGTGCTCTTTTCTCCATATATAAACTACTAATGGAATGTTACCTTAAGCGTTTTCCAAAGGAAGAGATTTCGGCATGCATTGCTGCATGGTCAGATTTGACAAGTTGTTGGCCCTGGTTAATCATTAATTTATCACAAGTACACAGAAGGTAGTGTAAAGTTTCGTCTTTCCTGGTAGGAAAATTGACATGTTGATAGAGACCAAAACCCCTTATGAAATGGTTAAAGAACCATTTGTCATCACTGTCTGTGCATAAGCCAGGATTAGGAGAAGACCACTTTTTATGCAAATTTATGTCGTCTACTAAGACCACATGATACTCTTTCATAGCATTTAAAACTGATTCTAATATTTTTTCCAATGAATAAGTACCTGTTTTGAGGGTCTACAGAAGCAACAAAGCAAGACATATATGAAAAGAAGGTAGGGAAACGGAGCGAGGCAAGAACGTGGAAGAGAGATAAGGATAATAATATTGAAAAAGGCTCTTCCTTAAAAATGTCCGAATACGTACAAGACGGCTAATGGGGCAGTACAAGTCGTCTTGCATCTGTTCAAGTTGCATCTGTTGTTTTTCATTTCAAATTTAATTTGTTGTTATTTTCGTGAAGATGACAACACTAATTATTGAGAAATCAAAATTTGAGTAAGTTTCCGATATTTAACACTGTTCAATCTTAAATTATATGAATATTTGTACACATTATTATTTAAGATCACTTTCATTATCTTTATATTAGCAGTAAGAGTAGATCTTTTTTGTTATAGGATATACAGAAAAATCTGTTGCGCAATTGACACTGAAAACATCATATAACATTTATACAAACACTGCAAAAGACGAGACTTCATAGACATTTCTACTTATGACCTTGTACTTATGTCCCTTGTACTTATGTCTCTTGTACTTATGACCCTTGTACTTATGTCCCTTGTACTTATGACCCTTGTACTTATGTCCCTTGTACTTATGACCCTTGTACTTATGTCCCTTGTACTTATGACCCTTGTACTTACCGAAATTCTCATTATGCGTGAAGGAAAAAAAACTTATGTTAATCTCTGGTAACATCTGCAACTATTACAAGGCTAAGGAGTCTGTTGTAAAATCTTCGGTTCCGACTTCACAAGACTACGGGTCACCTCCAGTGTCACTACCGATATATATTTTTCTGTACATTGCATAAAAAGCTCTACTCTCACTATTAGATAATTATACACAATATGAAATTAATCTTAAATAAGATAAAAAACTGTAAGCAGTCTACCTATACCTAACTTTAAAGAGTCTTTCACCTTGACGTACTGTAATTAATGTCGATGCACCTAAACAAACATTGCTCAAAATTAAATTATGAAACAACATAAATAGCCTCAAATAGTATCTAAAATGTGCTAAATTATAAACACACATCAGTTTGACATTATGATTCCAGAACAAATCAAATGAATTGACAGACACTGTACTGGCTGAAAAGCAAATGGATTAACCTAATGAAAAAAAATTTAAAGCATTCGATATCGCAAAATTGTTTTTCTTTCAAGGAGGGAGCACGCACTACATTTCACGACCTTCAACTTCAGAGTCAGACATATAATACATATAAATACATACATACGAGTGATTAATTATGGGTACGAGTGATAAATGTATATCAGTGATTAATTGTGTATATGATGTATAATTAGTTATAGGTTCACAAACCTTATCAACTATAAATCATAAAAATGTACTTACGCAATATAAATGAGGAGGAAAATTCAAGCACCTACCTGAAAAGAATAAGTGAATGTAAAATTAATAAACATGTAATTGAAATAAAATTATGTGATAAGCATGATTTTCTTTATAGTTTAATGTATTTATCATTTTTGAATATTTTATAAAATAATGTAGCAAGAACTTTCTAAGGTATGTAAGACTAACATTCGTCTTGACAATAATATTCAATACAGGAGTTATAAGTGGAAACAATAAGTCACTGGGGTATTATTTGAATCTTTCTACTATGTTAAATTGAGAGGTGGACTTTAATGTTGTATGATTGTAAATTTCAATTTATTCATTTCATTATTTCCTTAAATTTTTGTGTAACAGTGTATTTAGTTTTGTAAGACATTTTGGTTTAAATTGAGTTGTCTCTAAGTTTTGTTTCTCGACGTCTAAAATGTAATGGATCATGATCAAGCATTAAAATTATCCTCATCTAGGTAACAGTTAAGTAATTCAAAACGGTAAGGTGACAGTGAGATCGTTTCTGTTCCCATAACCATGATTCGATCTTGTTTCACAAGAACTAAGAACTGTCACATGTGTCCGTTTCCTTTCACAAGAGCCATGCGCCAATCTTATAATTTATTAATGATTTGAATATTAACACAAGAACATTTCTAAGAAGTGTTTTTAAAACTTGTAAACAGTTTCGCCTCGAACAGTTGTATTTTAACCCACATGAAACTTCTCAGTGATTCCTTCAATTAGAAAATAGACTGATATATTCCCAAATACTACCAAAAACTTCACTCTATACGCACTCGCAGACAGACATTCGCAGACGCTCGTGCTCAACTACCGTCTTTAAGTATTTCAACAGCTTTACCTAAATTCTAGATTAACATTCGTCGAACAGCTATCTTCAAAATTACAATCCATTTTGGAATCAGAAAAACTACAGAATTTTACATTTTGGTTTAAACACGCTTAAACCACTTGTGCAGTAATAAGTGGCAATTCAAACTTTGATTATGAAGTGAACGGGTCATTTCAGAAACACCATAAGTCAAACAAATCAACTTCTGGGAAATTAAAAAAAACGTTTAATTTTGTATTCAAACTATTAATGTTTTGTAAAAAATGACCAAATATACCTGTTACTAACTAACACTATTTAGTAATAAAAAAAGTGTTAGTTTAATTCACTGTACATGTTTTTATGGATGTTTAATTTGACGGACTTATGGTGTTTCTGAAATGAACAGACATAAAAAACAAGAAAAAGGTGTTTTTAGGTTGGGATTTATGAAAATTAAGAAACAAAATTAACATTTCAGTTGGAAAAACACACAGTTATGTATTATGTAATACTTGGAAATATGAAAGAACATGATTATAGATAATATAGTGTCCATTTTGAGGTAAAACTATGATTTTGAACGTCTTATAAAAAATCAATAGGGTAATGTTCAAACTACAATGGCTCTACTTCTGGACCGTCTTTGTCTACAGTGGGCCAAGTCAGAATCTGTTCATAAAACTGTTTGATGTCTTCATCGTCGCAATGTACGGCATAAGTTTCTTATTATCAGAAATCTTCTTAGTGTTGATTGGGATCACTCCGTCCGGATAAGCTTTGGCTCTAGGAAGAGAGAGCACTGTAGGATTGGAATTTCGCAATGGAAAGGTCTGAAACTGAAGCCCATCAATATAGGTTCTGCAAATTTCTTTCCTCTTTGTTTCAGTTTTGTGGCTCATATCCATAAACGTGCTGATTTTGAATGAAACTTTTTCGTTTCTGGGCACACTGCGGCCAGCTGATTCATCAGACAACATTGTTCTCTTATAAAATTGAGGCCACTAGTTCTTAAAATAAATGATGTCATCATCTTTTACCAAAACAACAGAAAATTCATTTTTCGTGGAGGATGACAGAATCAGGTCATTATACGCTTTCAAGGTATAAATCCTATCAGTTTTCCGGATATTTCTTCACAAGACAGAAAAATCCGTGTCACAGGGAAATATTTTCCTCTAACAGGAAAATATTGGTCAACACTCTTAAACTTGTTTAATGCTACTAGCGCAGAACATAGCCTAACAATGGTGTGGTTTTTGTTTTGCTCCCCGCACCCATCGGAAAAGGTGTGTAAATAATCTACATCACTGAAAAAAATTCTAAGTATAGTAGTAGAAAGGAGCAAACTTCATCAGGTCCCTTTGCACCAACTCCTTCATGATATATAAAGAATGTGACATTATTATCCCGCAAGTTGTGTATATGCAGAAAACACTAACGGTCAGCTGCCTGAGGAGAAAAGTATCTTGGACTGGTATGCAAGGAAGTTGTAAATTTTGCATATAATCTATACAAATCCCTCCTATTTTATCATCATCTTGACTTTTTTGTGTGATTTCCTTAATTTTCCAGAAAAACTTTTTGGCTCTGCGAATATGCACCATTTTCTCACCAGCTGCAGCAGTCTTGACATTGTCGCTAAGGTATTTACTTTCGATTTTGACCTGTAACTCATCACATGTGCAGCATGTGTCAACTTAAGGTAATCCAAATGTCAAAGAAAATTGTTGCTTAAAGATTTTTAAATAAAATTTGTAATTTACATTGATTTCCGGATACTTCTGTTGAAACACCCTGTGCATATCATATACGGAAAGTTTTTCATTGAGAAAGTGCTTTTCCGTATTACCGTAGTGAGTTATCTTAGTTGGATAAAAAGATATGTGCTCTTTCACCATGTTAATGACACTTGCAGGTTTAGCATTGCCTGAAACACGTTGTCCACGTTCATCATGAGGGAGTTGTCCTGCCTTCAAAAGATTGCCCAGCATCAGGAATATCCTTCCCAGCGTAGTTTGTGTATGCACGTCCACGAACATGAGGTTTCTTTATAATTTCACTCTTGTAGGTAGACTTCTCTACTACTCCTATTTTCCTTTTCTTTTTTGGAACATTAGTGTCATCAGACTCCATTATTTACTCAATAAACTCGTAATAAACTAATAAATTAATCACTGTGAACGTGAAGTACAAACAATACGTCACTACAAAGATGAAAACATAACCTCCAAGCAAGCAAACATAACACGTCAGTTAAACAAACTACCCAGCTGTTGCATGAACAGTTCGCGCCGCGTTAACTGTTCCATAGAGAAACACCACAAGTCAGTGACTGAAGGTGTTTCTGAAATCAACTGCAATTCATGCTCGTAATCTAACCCACACTGAGCGGCCTGACTTACGGGGTTTCTCAAGGGAACAATGTATCTACCCTCAGAGAACACGATTCCGTGCCTAACTCATTTTGTCCACAAACTGATTTATGGTGTTTCTGAAATGACCCGTTCAAGTGCAATTCATTCGACATATCAACACACCAGAAAACATCTTAAGTTCAAAAGGTATGTTGCTGTCTCTAAAATTTGACTAAGTTGGTATATGCATTTGATTCGGTATAATTTGGTATTTGGAGCTCTCTTTAAATTCATTTGTATTTTTGCTATTTCAATATTCGATATGTTTAAATTTGTAATTAAATTCTTATTAGTATCTTGATTCAGAACTTTGACGTCGATGAGGTGTATTGACATCTCCTATGAAATCTATGTTTTGTTTAAATAATATTGTATCCCTGAATTTATCTGAGCTACGACCTTTAATAAATGTCATTATTAAATATTTATTTGTGTTTGTTCTACAAAGGCCCAGTCTGATTAGAAGGTGTTCATCACCTGTTTTCTTGGTACTATACCGACAGCTCGGTCGCTCTTTGTAGTAATCGGCACCATCATTATCGTATAAATCCTCGCATTGTCCTTAATTTGACCCACAGTTCGGTCTGTTAGCATTAACGTTAATAGAAGAAAAATTCTTATATTAAATATATAATATATTGGAAGGAACTAATTAAATAAAATAGACTTTTCAAGTAATAACAACAATAATAATAATGTCGGATGGAGCTATTATGAGACAGCTAGAAAGTAGAGCTATTATAATAAAGCAGAACAATCATGTTTAAATAAATAGGGAATAAATTGGAAAAGCATTTTTGGATGCTATAATTATGCAAGATTGGCAAATCATATTTACTGCTGTATTAGAAAAATAGTTTCCCATAGTTTTTCAAAGACACAATTCTTTTTTAGAAAAAAATTCTTAGCTATGAAACTTTTATCATCACACTCTTATACCTGCACCAAGGGATAGTCCTTTTGTCTTGAAGATTATGTATTTCATTCACTGTATTACTGTATATTTGCTTTAGAAGATAGTAAAACTTGTACCAAATTATAAAAATCTCAAAATGAACAATGCTTTTCAAAACCCACTGCGAGGCTAACGTCATACTGTGGGTGGGGCTAAAATTTCGGCAGAAATGTTGTACAGTAATATAATGTACAATATATTTTGTAATATCTCTCTAGATGGGCTAAGAATATTGAGAGTATAGGTTGATATATCAGAAGTACAAAATATTGTTCAAAGTCATTATAAATCCTTGTCGACATAAATTACTGTTTTTAGAACTAATGCGTCGCTTATAGTGTTAATAAAATTTAATGAAAACAATAGAAATCTAAAATTAGGTTCACATTTTAAGGGAAGAGTTTTATAACGTAACTATAGCAATAATTTGTCTATTCAATCTTGTTCTTCCTCCGTTTAGTTTATTTTGTTTGCTATATTACAGTACTTATTACAGGTAACAAAAGTAAGTAGCTTTTTATTGTTTTAACTTACGTCTTCACTAACAAAGCTGTATTTTTTCTTCGTCGTATTTACAACAATGTGCATCACAAATTTCTAAACCAGAATTATACGTTTCCACCATCGTATCATTAAGTTATCGCTACGTTTCATTGAACAATATTTTTATTTAATTACAACTCCTACTACTTTCGATATCATTACTTCTGTGCTATTTACTGAAATTAGGTCATTTTTTTTACAGGTGACGTTATATCTGTCTCGTTGTAACCCTATGGAGTCTTCACATGTGTTGTTGCTTTGCAATTCTTCATGTATCAGAATAGTGTTTCATAACGACCCCACGCACGGGGCTATTCGGATACATCCTTTTAATTTTTTTTCTAAAAACTTCAATTTTGTCATATACAGTTTAAATCCTCATAGATTCCCTACTTTACGATATTCTTGGGACCAGTGCAGCTGTATCCAGAGAAAGGTCATAGGGAAAGTTTTATTTTCTGTATTATGATGGGCCCAACAAACCTTAATAATAGTAATCATAATAGACCAAGCAGACGTAGCTTTCGGGGGATCCTGGGTACTTTCTGAAGTTTATATTACAGACAAATATCAAGAAAGAAAAACAAAGTTATAGACAACAAACTTTTTGGTCGGAGACAGTTGGATAAAATGCAATTAGCACGAAAATGTAATTTTTAGGGTCCTTTAGAGAGAATAACATTAATATTATTATTTAAGTTTCAAATAGAGAGGTAGTCCGGATTGTTTAATTTCTAAACCTACACAAAGTTGATTCGAAGCAAGACATGGTAAACGTTCGTCTTCGCCATTTGTCATTTCTGTCAAGTTGATTCCTCTAGAGCTGAGTAAAGCCAATTTTCAACATGAACGTCTACCTCTCGAAGATCACTTTTAATAATGTCATCCCAACAAAGTCTCGGTCTTTCCAACAGTCTCTTTCCCTCTGGCTTACCAACCACAATAAAATATTATCCCTGTCCTTCCGCTTGTCTTTATCTTAGCTTTCCCCCCTTTAGAGCTAAAACGCCTGTCCATTTTCGCCGTTATGATTTCATAATTCCTATAATATCGGGTGAATCATATAGTCGGTGAAGTTTTATATTATGCAGTCTTTTCCATTCGTCGGTCTTCTCGTCCCGTTTCGGCCTATAGGTCCTTTTCGAAACCTGATTTTCTTCACATGCAATTTATGTTCAGAAGGTCGTAATCCAACTTTTGCACCCGTAGGTATTACCGGCAAAATGACCGTTTTATATATTTTCAATTTCAGCTGTCGTCACATTAATCGCGAGGTTAGGACCTTCTGGACTAAATAGAAACATGAGTTACCCGATGCTAAGTGTGGTTTTTATTTCTTACGTGAACTCATTTTTTCTTGTTATATATTCTCCCAACGATTAAAATTCATTTCCTTTCTAAATTATTATTATTATGTCTCTATTTCCTTCATTTTCTGTGTTTCCGCTTGCTATTATGTATTTTATTTTTTCTACTTTTTAACTGAAGAGCTATATCATCCCAAGACTTTACTAAAACATCGGTGTAGGTTTTTACCGAATCTGTATGGTTCCTACTAAGTCTACATCATCCATGTATACGATCAACTTATTCAAATTAATCAGTGTTAGCCTCTTTCTGTTAGGTTTTGCCATTAGAAATCTGTTCTGTTTTGTCTTTAGGCACGCTTATTCTCGCGCAAAGTTAAACAGTATGCTGACAGGCCACCACATTGATTCCAGCGGCTACTAATCTCGAAACTATTTGAAGAGTACAGGGAGAGAAGGGTATACGTGAATGAAAGTTGAATTCTCGTAAAACGCATTGTAAACGTAACTCTCTCATCTACTCCCATATATTTCATATTTTTAAAACCGCCATAACTTGGTAATTATTTGCGCTTTTGGATTGAAAATTTCTGAGGTGTTAGCTGGCCTTATGTAGTACCTGTTACTAGTGAAAACTAATTTTTTAAAGGAAATTCACATAGTCCCTTCTTTCCCAGTAGTGTTTATTTGTCATATTATTATCTATCCGTATTATATTTATGAGGTCACAGAGGCACATCCTAAATATCTAAACAAGTTATTTAGCTGTTTCTTAACTGATGGTAGGTGCCACCTTCGGCTTCTCTATAAGCCCTAATGGCTATTATGCTGCTATTTTTTGTCTATCTACCTATACATGATCAATCTAGTTGATTGTTTTGAAATCGGAAATATTCATGGATATTTGTATCTTTGTGTTCAGAGTACACGATCTTTACTATTTGATTTTCCGAACTCGCAAATGTATTGTTGTATGTTGTGCAGACTTTGTGACTTTTTGTGGTGACTTGACCATTGTTGTTACTGACTTTGTGAAGACCTGGTTTCCCTCTAGCATGTCTAAAACTTTTATACTTACATTTGCACTGAAATCCGCCAACACAATTTTCGTATCATACGTCGCTAATCAATTAAATAACGTACTTAGTTAATTGTAAAATGTATAGGTCGTTATCATCAGTTTTTGCTAGGAGCCTGCATGTATTAAAACCAAGTATGTATCGTAATGTATGATAGACTTTCGCTCTTATTCTTAACTAGGAATACTGTTCCAAAATGGTGTAACTAATTCCACCCTAGTAGAAAGTGTATTTGCTCTGTCGTATTCTATCTTTACCCTCCCAACCGACTTCTGGTATCGCTACAATATGAATCCAATACTGCTCAGTATTGCGTACTGCCGTCTGAGGAGTGTGTCTTGTATACAATGTGTCTTTTCCACGCTTCTATTCTTATCTCTTTCTTAGTTATGTTCTTGGAGCCCCCTGAAGCAGTTCCCGACCAGAGAGACAATTTACCTAGGGCAATTTTACCCCTGGAAAACCTATAGAACAATTTTTAGCGGTGTAGACTTGTCAGCTCTAAGGTCTCGCTGTAAAGCCAACATCAAAGATGCCACACTTTGTCCATATGTTAGAGTGACCGATGTCATTTATCTACAGGCTCAGGGTGTTAATGCTGAATATGTGTCCATTTATCATGATATATTTGTTCAAAGTTATATTCTCTTGGTCTTTTTATAATCCTCTACTAACTGCAAGGCAGAAGTACTGGTTCTGGTGAGCATTTACCTACCCGCTAGCTTGGAAGGCATCTGGTGGAAGACCCATAACTCCAAATACAATATTAAACTAATTACCGTTTCCGTGGTATCGAAGCTTGGAACAGTGTTAGAAATTTGCGCAATTAACATGTTAGACACATTAACAGTTTAAAGTATTTATCTCTTCCATGGTAACGATATTCATTTGTTAAAAGTTACGTTGACCCATCATTGTAAACTGCTAAATTATATGCTTCAGTGTCTTTTATTTACATTGAAATTAAACATTCCCATTATCATTGCTATGTCGAGATCTTTTGTGTGCGTATTCTGCGAATAATGACCAAACGTTGTTGTATACAATTAGCAGCGTCATAGAAGTACTGAAAATTATAACAACAATAAACGAGAAATGATTCGTGGTTTTTATAAAGTGTAGGAATTGTAAGTCCTTCAAGTCCACGATATTCTGGCCATACGCTCCTCATAGTTGCGCTGGCTTGTAGCTTTCGATCAGTTAGCTTTTAAGGACGAGCCTCCTATTAACGTGCCAGAAATACACTCAGGTTGGTATCCGATTCAGAGTGCGAGTGCACATACAAACTTACTATATTAATCGCCATTAAAGCGTCCTCTCCCCTCCACCCTTTACTGACTTCACTGAAGTATTTTAGTACAGAAGGTCTGGCTCAAAGACAAGATTGCACTCAGTAAAACTCTGTGCCACCTCCTTTTTTGTGATACTAAGAACTTGATATTGCACTAGCCAAAGTACTGAAATTATCTTACTACGACATCATTGCTCATAGTTGAAAATGTATTTTATAGGCAGAAGAAGCCGTTCGTTAATAGACATTAAATATTTATGTAATTTCAATATCCAATCAGTATATTAATGTTATGCTATATACTGTATATTGTACATATCTTTTCATATAATCACTTCATTATCAGCGACCTAGTAAGAACATTAATGCATTTGCAACCTTGAAGCAATCAAAGAGAGAAAGAGAGGCTGGCTGGCTGGCTGGTGGAGAGAGTTGGAGGAGCATCTCTATCTCCGCTTACAACTGCAAACACATGCACGATACTTCCTTCATTCTGTTGGATGAATAGAAAGTTTCTAAATCTCCGGTAAACTTGCCAACCCCCGCCATGTATTTGGAGCGTGTGGGAGTAGAACTTATATTCAATAAATGAGGTGTGCGAGGAACAGAAGACGCACTCCTGGTTGAGTCAGTGAGTCGGAGAAAGAGGCGTGCGTTTAATATTTCACTGCTATATGGCAAACACCACCCGCTCTGTCTATACTATAGAGCGGGCTCTGATGGCAAGACGCCACTATCCAGAGTTGCTATTTGCAGATTGATTAAACTAAATGATCTAGATTATATATGTTAACATATTTTCGTGAGAAAGTTATTTGCATTATCATTTACATTCCTTTGATTGTAGGAAGTTCCTTCTTTCCTACACGGACGAAACGTCACTGCAATGCTTCATCGTCTAGAACTGGTTCTGATAAATGCTTCGGTCTGCCAAACTATTGAGAATCAGTGTAAGCTATAAGGTCATTTTGAGAAACAGCGTGTGTACGGGCACGCTGTCTGTGCAACGGACAGACAACGTTGTAAAAGTGTGTGCAATGGACGTCTTAGTAGAATTGTTGAGAATTTTTTTACAAGAAACGAAGAACTATGATCACTCTAAACACATATCCATGTGTGTTTTGGTACGTTTCGGTAACTACATTATACAAACCATATACATAAAATGTAACACCTATCATACTCACACCATTAACTATGATGTTAAGGAAATCAAATCTCAATTTTGCCTATAGTCTATGAGCCGAGCGTGTTATCGTTATCACTTGGTGGTATGGGTTCTAGCATGATTTTTGGCAATGTATAGATCCCTAGGGATGAAAAATATGTGATAGTAAGTCATATTATTTTATCTCTTGTGGGTTAATACTTTAAGATACTTCCATGTAAATGGATATTATTTTAGAATTTTATATCCCTTCATAGAGACTTTATGTTCCCGTTACATCCGTCCCCCGCTACTCTCAACTTGGGAGCTTCAAAGGTGGTTGAGTTGTCGTTGGAAATGTGTCGGCGAGACGAGGTTACAGTCATCCGAATTTTATTGGTGCAGTGCGTCAGTATTGCAAATCCATTTTGTAAAATTTCAATTTTGAAATTATTTATAATTTGTTAGACATATGTGCAACAAAACTGGCCAAATATAAATAGAGAAAATAAAAAGAATACTGTGGCTGACTCTGTCTTCAATCACCCCAGTTATCAGTGTTGCCAGCTAGTGTCCAAAAATATAACTCATGAACCACAAGGTGTAGAGAAGTGGTTGAAGTGTCGTTGGAAAGGGTTTGATTCATTACTAGAAGACAATTGTGCCGTCATATGTCTCCAGAAAAATGCTGATAACTTTTCATATCAGACACTATTCACCAACATAGCATGGAATAATACTGATAGGCTGAAAGATTTTTTTGATAAGGGGATCAATTCATTTGGCGAAAATTGTAACAGTTCGCTACGAAAGTGCATCTGAGATTGTGTTGAAATATTAATCAACATGCGACAGAATCCTTCTTCAAATGAATACATCTTACAACATTTAAAATATGATGTCCATTCTTACACAACACTGATCTCTTCTACATTTGCATTGAAGTAGGCGAATCTATACTAGAAGAAGGTCGTATTTATAATCGTGGAGTTTGAGTACAAAAGTACATGTATGATTAACTTTATTGGAATTTATCCCCTGGGATGAGAGCTACAGAGAGAACATTCAGATATTCTACTCCTTCATTGAAAATGTTAATGGGTTTGAGAAAGCTCTATGCCAACAGTCATTAGACGACCTCTTGCAGAATTATGCCTATGCAGAAGTTAAAACACCTTTGAGATGTATTCTCGGAACATCTTCGACATGACAATGGATATTTCTAGGCATTTTGTTTATCATTGTCAATGGTTTGTAAAGCTTTGCTGTGTATTTCTTAAGAAATAAATTGGTATTTACATATTCTCTGTCATACAATCTATGATCTCGTGATGTTCTGGGTATCACAATATGAAGTACAATAATTGTCTTTATGTATACTATGCCTACTCGTAAATGACATTGCTTACAGTGAAATATCCAGAGATACAACAGATCAGATCTCGTGACAACAGATCAGATCTTAGTCACACATGCTTGCATAAGTCACGAATTGAAAAAGAGGAAGATACTGTTACGAGAGTTATTCGTCTAGTTGAAGCATTTGTTTGGTATCACAACTCATTAGTCTCTCAACGGCAAAAAAGACATCTCCAGTAATAGTATCTGGTCTAATGATTGTGCATGAAACAGGTGAACAGGGCTGTAGAGACTTAACCGGCTTGAAAGTAATACATTAGGTTAGGAGATCCGATGAAAACAAACTAAAAGCCTTTACTATGTCCAGAGGAAGGCAGTAAACAGCAATGTCAAGGTATTCATCACGAAACAAAGTACTATTTATTCTATTCACTGTGACAGCATAGAATCGGAATCTTCAAACAGTGGATGTACTCTTATTCAAGGGCGCCGATCCCGGGGGGGCTTTGGGGGCCATGGCCCCCCCAAAGTTGAAGTGGGCCCCCCTAATGGGGTGCCCAAATGATAACGTGAAATCGGTTCTCCTAATTCTACAGTTCATGGTAATTCGTTTTCCCCTTCTACTAAGATTATCTCCCTTTGGAAAATCTATTTCGTTGATAAATTCCTCCCTATGCTACAGTACTTATATAAAATTCATCACGTATAATACCCTCTCCTGAGTAAAGGAGTTAATTTGTGAATTGCTTGTGTTGTTTCTGGAGTTTCGTGCATCGATATAGACCACTTAATAAAAAAAAGAATGAATGAAAAAAAAATGAAAACCTATTTTCTGTCGTTTATCCCTCGGAACGCCAAGATCGGGTCAAAAGTGACCCATAGTGTCAAAATGTTATTTTTGTCATTAGCCATTAAATGGAAGAGTGAAATTCTGTGTATTCTTCATATACGTATCCAAACATCTTATGGGAGATAATGACGTTAAACCTATGCATTTATTGTGTAATAAATTAAGATAATAAAGCATGAGTCAATTTGACCCAATCTGGCGTTTTGTGTAACTATTTTTAAATTAAATTTTATATTAAAATAACAAGTTTTTGTCGGTTCTAATGATCATACGTCTCCTTCCAAACAACCTACACTTTAAAATTTCTCAATCAAGAAGCAAAGAAACGTGGACGATGCTGCTTGTGTAGTGGTAAAGACAAGTACTTCGCATATTGTCAGCAATGTAATCACTCATTTGTAAGAATCAGAATACAACAGATACGGTGTGCTTTACATGTGTGAGTGAGATAGTACGGTAGTTTGATTCTGGTAGTTTTATATGTAGTACTTAATATGTGTAAATAAGTAAGAGACTCATGGTACCTTTAATTTTGTGCAGCCATGAAAATGGTTACAAGGTTAATATGATGTATTAGTTTTTTTCTGTATTTTCATTATTTTATAGTATCTACTTGAAAAAATAAAATAGAGTAAATAAATACAATACAATGAATATACCCATACTCTAAAATACCTTGATTTTGAACAAGTATTTTATTTGATACGAGAAATATACATGGGTCAAAAATGACTCATCTTGGCGTTCCGTGAGATGAAATTATCTTCATGTTCCGAGGATCATTAATCGTGATTTTGTTATATATAAACATAATTTAAGAAAAACAAATATATACAAGAAAAATAAGCGACAAGAAGAACTAACACAAAAGTAGGAGTAGACTTGCACTAGGAAATATATCCCTCATACTGCTGTTTGGATGCAATTATTGTTTACCGTTAATGCCGAAATTTTGAGTGTCTAATACAACAGCGGGAAACTCTATACAGCGGGTAAGAAAAGTATTTGGACAAGTTTAACAAAGAGGAAAAACAGGCTGAATTACACGTAAAACACGGACCATTCGAAATCTCTTGTCCTTTTATGATAATTTGAATACCTTAGATAGAATGCTATAGATCTAACTACCGCTCGATACATCTGTAAGGTAACAGGCAACGAAAGAGTGAGGACTATAAATTCATCGCAAAAAAGTATTTGGACAACACTCATACTACTCTCGTAATAAATGTTCAAGGTATCCTTTCTTGTACACGAGCAATCTACGTAGTGTATTGAAGCAATCCACACGGTGGCAGGCAAGCCAAGCTTGTTGGAAAGTCATGTTTTACCGTTGGATACATCATAAAGAAACATAAAACAGAGCAATTATTGAGGAATAGAATCAGTTCTGGCCAACCAAGAAAACTAACTGCCCGGAATGAAACCCACATTCTTCATTCTGTGAACAAAACTCAAAGAATTACTGCTAAAGATTTGGCTACTTCACTCGCCTATGATATGTAAGTTAAGGTTACACCAGAAATAATCCAAAATTCATTGAAAAAAACTGGGATTTAGATATGTATCCAGGATATAAATACTGGCCAGTCCATTAGTAATTACACAGCCCCAAATCATAACAGACCATCAAAATTTTTACCAGTTGAAGCAATGTTCTGCTTTCTGAAAGCTTCATTCTTCTTTCGCCACACGTCCTGATATTCATCACTACAATAAGTTTATCTTCGTCTCATCTTAGAAAAAGACTTTTTCCGAAATTCCAGGCACTCATATTTATATTTTTTGGAAAAGTATAACTTCTTCTTTCTGCTTTCTTCTGATATGTGTGTTTTGTTTCTGGCTACACATCTTCTGAATCCCAATTTCTTTTTTGTTCGCATCTACACATGTGTAACATTAACTTGCACATCCTAGACAAGTGAAGTAGCCAAATCTTTATCACTATTTTTTTTAGTTTTGTTCACAGAATGAAGAATGTAGGTTTCATTCCTTAGTTGACCAGAACGAATCCCCAATAATTATTCTGTTTTATGTTTCTTTATGATGTATCCAACAGTAGAGCATGGCTTTGCAACAAACTTGGCTATATCTTAGTACCTTTTACCTTCCGCACGAAATTGGAAACTAAAGTGAGCAGTTCCAATGTTGTTCAACTCACTTTGTTCCCCATGATGCTTCTTTATGCCTGACACGGTGTGGACTACTTCAATACACAACACAGAGTGCTTTTGTACACAATAGAGTACCTAACACATTTCTTTCGAGACTAGTATGGGGCTGTTCAAATATGTTTTTTGCGATTAATTTACGTAGTTGTCACTCTTTCGTTACCTGTTACCTTACAGGTGTATCGAGTACTAGTTATTTCTATAGTATTCTATCTAAGATACCCAAATTATCATAAACGGGTAAGAGATTTCGAAATGGGCGACGTTCTGCGTGTGATAGGTCTGTCTTTTCCTCTTTGTTCAACTTGTCCAAATATTTTTTCTCACTGTAGGCGAGACAGAAGCTTCTTGAACCATGCCTGTCGAGATCGAAAACCGAGAATTAAAAGAAGAAAAATAATATTTGTCCAATAAAGCAGTAGCGCGGCGGAAGGGTGGGCCGGACAGAAAGAGAACCACATTTGGAAAAGCTGAGTAACTCCTCTGCATAGACTAACATTAGTTTCTGTTATTTCCTAAATTCATTTTCTAGTAACAGCAGAAACTTTGTTTTTATTAGTTAGAACATAATATGCTTTAGTGAATTTGTTAACGTTATACAAACATTGTTACATTCAGTAATAGCTGGGTCTGGGGAAGTCTTCATAATGACTATAAGTATGCTATTATATGTGTTTTTTTTTATGAATATACAATATTGGGAAAAATCTTAATTGGATTTGTATCATTTATGCCTTCTTAGACCTTTATCTGGCAACAAAAAATATCTGAATGCCCCCCCCCCCCCAAAACTAACAGAGAAATCGGCGCCCTTGCTCTTATTCCTTAGGGCTTTTAACATGAGATTGTTGCGAAAGATGAGGATAGTTACATTTGCAACATACTTTCTGAAACGTTACCCCTGATGAAAAGTGGAAATTCAGAAACTTTATTAATGGAATGCTTCTTGATCTGAAAGTAAATAGTGGAGTGTCTAATGTCATAAATAATGGCTCCCGCTCGTTTTTCAGGCTAAGTTTGATTTGTGATGCAATTTGTAGTTAAAGACGTGTATATTTTCAAATTGTAGGGTGACAATTTTTCATTCAAAGTTTTCCCTATTCTCTAAGATGGCGCCCAAAATGGCTGCTTTCTGGGACTAGGGCAAGGAAAGTAAAGTAATACATACATATTACGTAAATGCTTCGACATCGTTCAGCATATATCCACTAAACTTTGCACTAAATATTCTTTAGTAACGTAGAAAAATAACTATGTGGTTCAATACCTCTCACAGGCACCCTATTCTCAGTGTTGCCACCAATACATAAAAGCTAAAATATGGGTGTACTTCTATACCGTTCTACGCATCTGCGCCACACTTTGCGTGAGTATTCCATAACACTCTAGAAAAGCGACTGTGTGGTTCAGCATCTTCCACAAGCACCCTATTTTAACTGTTTCCACCTATACTTAAGAGTGAAAATATGAATACACTTCTATACCGTTCAACTTATTCGCAACAAGTTTTGCATGGTTATTCCTTCACATCGTAGGAAAATGGCTGTGAGGTTCAACACCTCCCACAAGCACCTCACTGTCAGTGTTGCATAAATATTTATGGATCGTAGCGCTATAAGTCTCGTAATCTATTATCGTCTGTTCCAGGAAAGTAAATCTGAAACCGAAATAAATAGTATATTAGATTGCAAGAAGCTAATACTTTTTATTTGTATGTTTTACTATATTCGTGTTTTACTCATATTCGGCCACCTTTGATATTGTAAATATTGTATGTCTAACTTTTTTTTGTTTAAGGTAAGAGAAGGTCTTTTTGAATCATTGAGACTAATGTAAAAGATGTCAGCATAATGAATTGTATAGTTGGTTTAAAAGGAAAAAACATTGCGTAACAAACCTGATAGAGATGCTCTACTGAAATTTAAAGATTATGCTAATAAGCGAGCACGTTACGGAGAATCAGAATTTGCGCCCCTTTGTAAAAGAATCTAAAAAGTAACCCCAGAAGACTTTCTGCAGAAAACAGTGTACACTGAGCAAAGGAAGTTGCTGAAATGCAAAGTAGTGAAGGTAGGCAACACACCATACACGAAATGTTGCGTTTAATCAGTTCTGGATAAGTAAGCAATATCAGTTCCCCCTTACGTTCCTTCGGGAATATACAAATGCAGTGATTGGAGGGACCTATGAAGAGAGATACACGCCCCTAGTTTGAAACCATGTACACGTTTTAGATCCTTCTCCAATCCTGGATATGGGCATAATTCTTTACATCACGAGATTATTGTAAACAATCATAAATTTGAATGTTTGAGACTTACTTCATCGGCGAAAAGTATGAACTCCAAAAATATAAAAGAACTTCAGTAAATATATAATAATAAGTATTACACCCACTAAAGTTAAAAAAATAAAAATGCACACTCTAATAAAGAGAGAAATAACACAATGTAACTTTAAATTGCGTTTATCCAGCCAAAATTTCTCGTTTAAGTTTCGAGCTGGAACGATCATTCAATACTGGCAAAATATACAGTAATTGAGCTAATATATGAAATGTCCTATGTGGCGTAATGGAATAATGCGTGGAAATGAGAGCTTCAGACTAGAATCTGACGTCCTCGGTTCAAGTCTTTTCATATGACCATTCAATTTTTTTATTTTCATTTTGAATAAAACATATGAAAAATGTCAATTTCACAGGTATATTTTAAATTGCATTCCAAGACTTGAATAACAGGACGAGTTCAAAGAAATACGTTACGCTGCCAATTTTAACACTAAAAGCTACGTAAGGGATGTAATTAACGAAATCAAGTGAACGTTAATACGGCCAGCTGTCGAGTTCAAGACGGTAATTACACAAGACAACGTTTAAAACATTTTCCCGTAAGATTAAGAAGTTTCTCTATTCTTTACTAATTTGGGGGTGCTGATTTCGAATTTGGCAATAGAATGTTTGTCGCACGTGACTGTTTTGTGACATAACTTCTTTACTTTCTCGTATATAGAACAAAATTGCCTGTTCATATTGTCTTGATTTTATGAATATTTACACACTATAGATCATAACCAGTGATTTCGCCACACCACCCCCTGTGTCACACAACTCGAAAATCGACAGCTGATCGAAAATCGATAGAAACCGTGCAAAACCCAAAACCCAATGTTAATTTTACACCCCCGGGAACGGCTAACAGAGAAGTGATTTCGGTGTTTTTTTTAACAACAGACAGGTCTACAAACTAAGACGTTGAACATACGTTGTCTCCCTACGAACCCTTTTGTGCAGGGAGGTTTTGGCGCCACCACTCAAAAATTGAAAACAATACGCGAGGCAACAACGACAGATTCTTTCACTCCCACTGCGAGAGTTGACTGAAAAACAATTGTACCTTGAAACCTACAAAATATATGTTTAAGCTTTGTTCCTTCTTTGAAGCATTTCGACAAACAACATTCAAAAGCTGAGTCGACGAAGTATCCGAAGCCGCCCCGCATGTCCCAAGTCATGCCGAAGTCACAATGTAATTTAATTTTAAAGTCTTTTAACCAACTTTGGAGCAGGCAGGATGAATGATCGGTGGAACGCTCACTCTGTTCCACTAAGCCTTTCTTCTCTTAGTATCTTTTTCAAAGCTTTCATTTCACCTAAATTGGAATACTGCTCCCTCATTTGGAATATGGCTTCTTCTACTCACTGGACACGTCTCAATTCTGTCTTAAGTATTTTCATCGCCATCGTTAAATACAGAGTCCCTTCTACTAGACTACTAAAGTAACACAGAAATGCTAAATGTCTTAAACATTCGAACACTCTCTTCAAGACAAAATCTGGCAGACATATTATTCTTATTGAGCTCCACTTTCACATTCACATACTCAGCACCAAGATCAGAAATAATCAAAGCCTCTATGTTAGTCAAAATGGTTTCTGAATATAATCGCCTACCACCAGAGATAGACATTTTCAGCACAGAACTAGACTTTCGGAAACAGCTAAGAAGAAATATGTAAATACTTTTGTGTTATGTTTTTATTGGTTTTATTTGTAAATAATGTTAATTTTAAGAATATTGGATGTAAATGTTTCAGCGTAAGATGGCAGAACTGCTGTATCTGAAACCATGTGTAAATAAATAAATTAATAAATAAGTTTCTATTACGAGGAAACGAAAAGTATGTATGTGATATTATCAAAGTGGTTAATTATTCTGTGTTCCTGAATTAATAAGTTACCATACAAAAATTCAGTGATTCGCGTTTGGAACGGAACAAGATAGTGTTATCTACGGTTTTGAAGGAAAGAGTTCGGAAGTGTGTGGTTTACTTGTTTCTTTCTTAGTGGTGGTCATTCTAGCTGAAAGGGTGAAATTGGGTCAGTACTAAGTTACATTTCTCTGTTTTGTGGCACAGTAAAGGTAGTGGTATTTTGGATATTTACATGTGTGTGTTCCTTAGTATTTGGAACCGAAGTAGCTAAACGTATTAATAATCTAGTAGAGTGGGTTCCCAATTTCGCTGAATATTATGTACATAAAAGAAAAATCACAAAAGTACCATTTCGTGATTCCAAGAATACGATTAATAGTTCTCGATAGAACACTTCCAAGGCTTATATAACGTAATAATATAGTTTAGATAGTTCAATCAAGATTTTCTAAGTGATAGAGAAAACTCCATATTACAGATAAATAAATTTATATTTATTTCTGTTTTAAAGGAAAGCAGTATTCAGCTTATATTCAAATATTGCTTATTTCAAACAAGGAAAGGGAGATTTTTCATTTGCATGAGAAAAAAGTAAAAGAAGAGAAAATAGCTTTACTTACAACATTGAATGTTCAGTATAATTCAATATTCTTCCTTCCTTACAGAAAGAAAAGAATGCTCATTGTATATTAAAATTGTTTGTTAGGTTTTCAAATCGCCTATGAAAAGATTTAATTCCACAATAGAAAATACATTTACAAAGTTTTGCTTAAATTCTAGCTTATTCATTGAACTTTTCCCAGAGTTAGAAAGTAACACATAGAACCCATAAAGATAGGGATAGTACATTGTCTAAAACCTAAGGTGTTATTATTAGATGGAAGTCCAACTAATAAACAATCAGGAGTTACATTGGATTTAGGTAAAAGTTATTTCTGAAGCCAAAATATAAATGGTAAGTCAGTGTTTTATTTCAGGATTGAGTAGAGTTTTAGGATAATTACAAATTCCATAATACAATCATAACCGACGGTAATGAGATGGCTTTTAAGAAAATAATTCATTACCCTCTATGAAGATGTTTTATGTCTCGTCCAGTGACAGGCGTATGCCATAGCAGCCTCAAGAGCCAATTATTTACCTTAAGGACTACTCAAGTACACTGAATCCATTGCTTATTTTATTGAACCCAACTATAACATTTACTTGCTTATATTCATTGGCGTATTATTTACGTAAGTCTAAACAAGTAAACCATTCTCATTATTTCGATGGAAAATATTTGGGAATTAGAAATTGGTTCATTCTCATCCTTGAATGATAGTCAAGGGTCTTTCCAATTTCTCCTCGTGTTTACAGAAGAACATTCAATGTTTTTGCTCTTGAAAATAATTAAATTCTTTTGCACTAAAATAAAAAGGAAGAAAGGGTACAGATCCATTACGACACTGTGATATGATATGCCTCTTCTCTCCGCTATTTCTCTGGCGGTGATTCGTCAATCTTGCCACAATAAGTCGTGCATTTAATTGACGTTTCCGGGTGTTGTGACGGTTTTTAAAGGACCACCACCGTGTTTATCTCCACAAGATGTTGTACAAATTTTACTCGGAACACCGTTTCGATATGATACAGCATATTCCCGAAAAGTTGCGATAATATCTGGTGAATTTCATTTAGAGACACTTTTTTCTTTTCTAGGTAGTTAATCACAGCTCTTCGCTCGACAGAGTCCATTATTTCTACTTATGCAACAGCTTGTGCATTTCAAAAACTTGCAATGAGACCATGAGAACATCTCCACAAACGTGCAATTTCCTAATATTCATTAAAACATAAGAAAACCTAGAAAATTGACCTCAACTCCAAGTGGATGAGGGTTGAACATAGAGATTAACAACACCCGTACATTATAGTTCCTTAAAAAAATAATAAATGCCTTGAAGATTCGCAAAATAGTAAAGAATTTCCTAACAACTCGACATCCTGTATTGAAAATTTTTTTTTTTTTTAAGAATAAATTTCCGGAATTACTGTTCTTCCTTGAAATGAACTCAAGTAAAGCAATGTGCCAAATCTGAGAAGCTAAATTATATAAATATGCTTTCAGAGCGATGAAAGCTAAAGTTAAGTTAACGAAACTTCAGTCGCATATTTCTTGTTTAACATTTTAAGTCAGCATGAATATATTTGTGATTAATGTAAATAACATTTCATTGGCTCTACCACTGAAGATCATCGTCTGTAAATTGCCATTCTTGATGGAGAACAACTTATGGCTGAGGTTTCCAATGTCAACAACACACTGACAAACTGTAATATTTTGACTTCGATGAGCGCTGATTGCGTAATAGTCCATGAGCCAGGACATCAAATTTAGGCTATCGGTATCACTCGGTTCTAACTTGAAATTGTTGGCAAAGTATGAATGCCTAGAAATGAAAAATGTGTGATAGCAAGTCTTTGTCATTTTGAGAGCAGATACTGTAAGTTGCTAATGCAGTTGCAAGTTACAGATCTAACAGTCTGAAGTATTGGCTACCCCTTAATTTAATAACTACCAGTCGAACTGTTCTGTCGTGTCTTTTCCAACTTCCACCCTTTCCCAATTAGACTTGGAGCATACGGGCCCGTTTGAAGTTAACTCTTGCTTATAGAGGCTTGATATTTTGCACGTTCGGCATTTTTCGTCAGACAGCTCCTGCGAAGTGAATATATCTTTGCCCAGAAAAGGTATTAATTCAAGTCGTTCACGTGATGTACCGAAGATTCAGGTGCATAAATCAAACACGAATATTGCTCCAATTATTATACTGTGAAGCCTCTAAATACTGGACACGGTTGGCACCTAAAAACTGTTTGCTTTTAGGTGTCCGCTATTTGGAGATATGCATTGCAACTGCCTTCAAACGGCCATAAGAAGTTGAAATAAGAAAATGATGTACAAACTGAATTAATGTAGGTACATTGTATACAATAATTTATATCTCTAAATTATTGTACATTAATACATCAATACTACGGTACATGCCTAGTTATGACGTGTAAACAGAACTGCAGTACAGCGTGGTAATTATGCTAGTAGCAGAATAACTCAATGGCATTGAATTGAATTTTATTCAATGCCTTTAGGCAACTTTGGCTCAGGCCGATAATAGCAGTACAACTGTCCATAACAGCGTTTCCAGTTTTAAAACAACAGTATTCTTGTTTTCACTGAGTTTTGTACATCGCTTTCCCCTTGCTAGTGCGTTTTATTGCAATTGTTTGGGAGTTCCTTGTTATTGTTGTGAAGCGTTTTAGAAGAGGGGTCAACTCTAAGCGATCTTGAAAAGAGAGGAGGGGTTACAAATTAAGTTTTTATTTGTTTTTACTACTCCTCGATAAGACGACCCTTCACATCTGAAAATATTTGAAGCAGAAATCCGTGCAGATGACCACCATATGCTGCCTTTGTCCTTTATAGAATGGTTTTTGTTTGAAAGGGACCATTATGAAGGTGTCTCTGTTATTAAGAGAGTCCACTATTGAGAGAGTTTTCTTTTATAAGATTCATTATTATTCTGCCAGGGACTTTAAAACTTTTCGTTATTTAAAGGAATAGTCTGTTCAGAAATGGCCGTTATGAGAAATTTTACTTTACTAGTTCTTCAGAGATGTCCCATGCATGTCCTAGCTGCAAAAAATATCTCCTGTGTATCCCTGTTAGCACAAATAATTTTCAATACACTTAATTTTCCTTTTCCAGCAAATTCGCTTACCATGCCACATCCGATAAATGTATGGGGACTTATCAACATAGCTCGACAAACATTAATTAGCCATGATTCATCGTGAAATCTCCAACACATAATAAACATATCGGTGTCATATGAACTTATCATTGCTGCCTCATAATTAGCAGCGTGTGCAGCATGCAGCAACGAATAACAATCTGCTTCGAGTGTGCTATAGAGATCGGGCACTTCGTCGATCTCTGCAGATGTAATTTTGTAGTATCTCTTTTAATAATTTGCGAAGAGTGTTTTATTCTCAAGATTTACCAAATAACTAATTGGTTTCCTCTATTCGTTAACAAGAAATGGAATGAAAGCTGTTTTGTTCCTTATCTCGCTAAAAATCTCCTCCACTTACTGATAATAGAGGAAGGTAAGAAGCTCTGTATCTGATATTTGAGCTGTTATCTGATTGTTCATTTCGTTGCTTTTTATATCCATCTCATTGTACGCATTAAACATTAACATCGATTATTTGACTCCTTTTACCTTGCCTTGCCAAGATCTGACTCATCTCGCTAAGGACTGATTCACCTCCTTTTTAGTACGGTGTCCAATGTAGGGTCACGGCTCCAGTATCCGGCCACGATCAAGTTTCCAGCCACTACAGTTTTAAAAGTAAATAAATAAGACATCTGATGTTTGACTGGCGCAGCTCATGCTTTTTGGCAATAGTTTCGATGTTCAGATGGAATCTGCGTTCTCATTGACAGTTTCAAATTTTGTGATGGATAGTTTTTCCGTGAGGAAATTGTAAACGCATAAAATTAGCCTCTATTGTGTGCATCGTTAGTAGGAATAGAAAGTCCAGGCATGCATCGATGATTGTTTTTAAAATTAATATACAGATGTTACCTATATATAAATGTACACACGCTGAAAGAGGAAGCATTGGCAATCACAGTAGAAACAAATTGAAATATATTTGTTGAATACTTTAACACTTATTGCGTGGCTAGATTGCTGGTCCAAAAATTTGGAGTGAAGCCAGTAAACAGCCATTGTGGCTGTTAACTGGACCCAGTGGTAATTATGAGGCTTCATTCTTTCTCAAAGTGGTTAATTGGAGGAACAAACAGCCGGCAGCTAACAGAAAGTCCCCGTGATTTATTTCATAGATTATCAAATTTATTGTCACAACAAATTATAAACACCTTCAAAAGCGATAGATAAATATCATACCAGCCAAAATTATCGAGGGTTTAGAATCCGTGAATGATCCCTTGAATTTCTAACTATTGTTCTGACAGATTTCACTCCTTAGAATATAGCTGCTGCGCTGGACATACCACGTCTCTTTCGTCAGTTTCAAACTGTTCAAGATCTGTTACGGCTTCCGACAGTACTTTCACTAACACTATGCGTTCACTTTCATTGACACGACTTGGTTTGACAAATTCTGCTTCCGGAATTCGAGTTATAATCAGCTGTTTTAAGTGTTTCTTGAGATCATTTTGGGCATTATCAGTTCTGTATTCCAACAAAAATTCATTATAGTGTCCATTAACTTAATTCATAGTCAGAATTTCACTAGCAATGGGAGAACACTTCAAAATTTTAATTGCCTCTATATCTGTAATATAAGATGCACTGCTATCGTTATGTTTTATCTTCTCTCCTGTTTACATTTTCATTCTTCATTTCTTAGGCAATGACGATGATAATCTATGTCCATAGCTACATAATAAAGTGGTTGACTAATCATTGCTAGGGCTACTTTAAGGTCAATGCGTTCTGTCTTTCCTTTTATAAACATGAATCCTTTTCCGACAGATTTTGTTGGCACAAAGAACAGTTCTCCTTCATCGCGCTCATCATATTTGAAAACACATAGTTTCTTTCTGACATGCGGTGCACATCTTTTAGTTTCCCGACTATATCAGTTTCACAATTTGAAGACGTTGAGGGACGGCCTCGTTCGTCAGGAGTAGGTGCAGCTAAGAATCTCTTTTCAGCTCTTTGTAGTTTTTGGGTATGGAATTACATTTTTGTATACAAGCCCTGTGGTACACTGTGCGAAGGAAGTTCCTGAAATGCAAAGTAGCGAAGATAGGCAACACACCATACAGCAACGTTTGCGCTTAATCAGTTCTGGAGAGCAAATGAATGAAGTTTTCTCCCCCATCCTTGATGCAAATTTCGCTAAAGCAGTGATTGGAAGAACCTTTACATAGAGAGAGACACGCCCCATCGTTGCTTAAACTTGCTTCTTCGTCCAAAAGCACGAGCTCAATAACTACAAAGCAACATAAGTAAATAATAATAAGACTTAGGGAGACACAATGCAACTGAAAACTTAGTTTATAAAGACAAATATTCTCGTTTAAGTTTCGAAATGAAACCATCTTTCAATACCATCAAAAGTTATAGTAATTGTGCAAAAGTCCTAAGTGTCCTCTGTGGTGTAATGGACTAATGCGTGGAAATGAAAGCATCAAAGTTAAATCTGAGGTCGTCGGTTCGAACCCATTCATATTACCATTCACTTTTTCAAACTTCCATTTTCAATAAAACAAGTGAAAAATGTCAATTTTACAGAAATATTTTAAATTGGATTCCAAAATTTGAATAAAATTACGAGCTCAGAGAAGTACGTTACGCTGCAAGTTTTAACACTAAAATCGACGTAAGGGATGTAATTAGTGAAATCAAGTGAAGATGTAAGTTAATATGGCCAGTTATCGAATTCAATACAAATCCGGTGATTACACAAGACAACATTTTAAAACTTTTTTTTTTCGTAAGTTGAAGAAGTTTCTCAATTCTTTACTAATTTGGGGGTGAAGATTTCGAATTTGGCAATAGAATGTTTGTCGCACATAAGTGTTTTGTGTTGTAACGTCTTTTACTTTTTTGTATATAGAACAAAATTGCCTGTTCATATTGTCTTGATTTTATGAATATTAACACACTTTAGATCACAACCAGTGATTCCGCCAGCCCCCCAAATCCCCGAGAACACTCCCAACGTCATAAATTTTGCGATCCAAAATCGATAGAAATCATGCAAAACTCCACTTACAATTGTGACTTTACACCCCTCAAACTGAAAATCCTGGCGGAATTCCTGCTCATAACACAGGCTATCAAGCACAGAAATACAGTGATCAAAAATCCTACAAGAGCAAATGAAACTCAATTTGAGATTATGAAGCAATATTTAATTTAGAGCTTTGAAGAATTGCAAAAGCGTTATCTCGTGTCTACACACTAAATCAAAAGAGCGAAATTTCCCTCGATTTGAACGGGAAGAGGGAAGATTCTTTTAGAGTGAAATTTCATGAGAGAAAAGTTTCTGCTTGAAAACGAAGGGATTTATGGTAGCCCATATGAATATGTAGACATATTTTTAGATGAGTATGAATCTGTTCATTAAAGTTTTCTTCTGAGCACGAAACCGACGTAATAAAATGATGAAAATGGACAGCCTATTCCAAAACAGTTGACCGCATTGATTAGGCTGTTTTGAGCTGAAAATTCTCTAAGTCTAACTTCGGAAACAGTATCTTCGGAAACAGTAAACCAAAGATGCCAGGTTCGAATCCTCAAAGGTGCGGTGAACCGTCCTAATTGAAAAAGAAAATGTCCGAATCTGTTTTCTTCTTTTAAGTGCAATAAGACATGTTGAAACGTTATTAAGTGTAGAAAAATGTAACATTCATTGAAATACGTAATGATACAGTATTTCCAAACTATCCATACATCTGAGCACGTGATGGTTTTGTCACCTATATTTCCATACGTAAAAGAACATCTCAAATAACGACAAAGACAGCAAACATATTTTTCGCTTTTATAATACAATAAACAAGACAAAGGAGAGACAAAACAACTGCATTAGCAACGTATATGGATGTTATTGTCTTGGACACAAAAATTCAGTCATGTTTCTTCAGAAGGAATCCTCTCCGAAGGAGCTTCGTAACTATGTCCATGTTAGCTCAGTGGTAGAGCACTGGGACTTTTAATCGAGAGGTCTTGCGTTCGAACGCCGTTCGGGACAATTTTTTTGTTTGTAATGATATATTCCTCAAAGCATGTATAAGTAGATAAAAAATTACATTGAAATGAATAAGTTTCATATGTATTCATACAATCATTTCAGGACATAAGTAATTATTGTGTTTAAAATCTAACATCAAAGAATTGATGGGTGATGACAGAAAGTCGGTATATTATATGTGAATGTTAAATACAAATAAATTAAATCGTGTAATAACAATAAATAATTGCGTGAAGTGCTTTTGTCTGCAGCTTTTTGTCATACTGAAGTTATGCCTCCATACTCTCATTTACCATCTTGAAATAGTCAAAGGCTGTCGAAAGAAAATTAGGTTATAAGTGAAAAATACCCAAAGTCAGTTCATCGCTGCAGACCTCAAGTTCAATATCCCCAAAGTTTACGATTCCCACGAACGATGAGGACATTAAACTGTACTTTAGTTTCTTTCCACAGGTTTCAGTTCAGTACTCTGAAATGATTTTTTCATATGGAAGTGGTGAGGCTTTAATCTCTCCCGGGCTTGGTTCCAAATTCTATGATGAAGAGAAGTTACTGTCGTCTTATTAAGTAGAAGGAAAAAATGCTTGTACTGAGCAGAGCTCGAACCCATGTAAGTGTCGCATTGGTTTAGAAAGCAAAGATAAATTTAAACCTGAGCTAAATTTACAACTAGAAAAGTATTCCCAAGATTTGTGTTATTAAGGCACCACCATATGTGGGTTACTACATACATGAAGATATCAGAATGACTTTCGAAAGAAATGTGATGCTTTTATATCTCTCGGGGTGACCATATTTCCAACATGGCGGGTGATGTTTTTTACTCCCGTAGATATGTACGGAAACCTGCATATCTCAAAAACTAGAACTAAAGAGCTGAATTAAAAACCATTGGATAGCTCTTGAAGTGCACTTGGAAGATGTGAAATCCCGTCTTTGAAACTTAATTTCTTTATTCTAAAAATTAGGCTGAAAATATATTTACGAATTGTATAAAATTTGACTTTTACAAGATTTTGTGGTGTAGGAGTTGAATAAAATTCTGCAAAATTTTGTCATTTTTAGACCTCCCAAAAGAGTTCCTGACCTTTACACTCTTTTTTCTACGAGTGTTCAAACATAGCCCTTTTCGAAACATGCCGGATTTCTGGCTTAAATATTGCATATGCGTCCTCATGAAATAATCTGAAATGTGGTTTCGAAAAAGCTTCGTATGTGACCAACTAACAGTAGAAATTGCAACTTTTATTTTATAATGGTTTGGTCAATATTAGTGGATTTTCTTCGCTATATGATGCAAATGCGAATGTGGTATCTTCACGAAAGTAACACCATGTTTTAGGGAAGAAGTTGAACATAAGACTGCTGTTTCTCTTGTGATGTTTAGAACTATCAACATAATGATTATGTAGAAACTCTGTGGCGTTGAATGCTTTTCTGCTACAGGGAAAATACTGCATTTGAATCTAAAAAATTTCAAATGGACCATCATATAAATCTGAAAGTTGGTCTTCTCCAGGAAGATTTTTATGTTCTCAAATCACAGTAGAAATGTCAATTTTTATTTTTGAGTGGTTTGGTCAAAAAAAGTTGTCCATGAGAGTTAAAAGTGTTCCTTTCAAGCAATGTAGTAATATGAAGCTGCATATACACATATAATCCGTTTCCACTGACCAAACCAATTAGAAATAAAAGTTATAATTTTGGTTGTGAGCTGACCACTAACAAGGCTACCTTTAAATTTCAGTTTTTTTTAAAAAATTAGATATTTAAGTCCGAAATCCTGCATGTTTTGACGAAAGGCCACGTGTGAACCCTGTTAGAAAGAAAGGGATGTAATTCAACCAAATGATTTTTTGAATATAGACACTCTTTTGGTAGGTCTAAACATTACAAATGACACAGCCTTAGGTTCTACTGTTTCACAGAAAAAAAAGTCTCTTTGAAGATACCACATTTGCATTTGCATAGTATGACGGCGGAGAAACTCAACGTGCACTGACCCAGGAAGCTAAATGCCGACAAAGACGGCTAATCTTGGGGTTTTGGTCGGGGCGGCGTCGGGGATAGGCA
This sequence comes from Lepisma saccharinum, assembly GCA_022664845.1. Taxonomy (NCBI): domain Eukaryota; kingdom Metazoa; phylum Arthropoda; class Insecta; order Zygentoma; family Lepismatidae; genus Lepisma; species Lepisma saccharinum. Next base: position 36,778 of record JAGDQP010003170.1, read on the forward strand.
GAGCCCAAACTAGTAGTCGGGAAGTAGATTGGGGAAGTTCGACGTGCAGTCACAAGTGGCGTTTGGTCGTCGGCCCATTTCCGGGTTGCTGTCTGTCTCTGAATTGCCGGCATAGAGGCGAAACTCCGACCATCCCCCAGCACTTGATGGTGGGAAAAGGATGGGCACCCGTCCATTGCCTTAGGTCGGGAAAAGGCTGCTCACCGTCCATTTCCTGATTGTCGAGAGAATTGCGAGCCCCCTTTATTATTGATGGTCGGGAAATAAGCGACTCCCCAGCCACTTCCTCGTGGTCGAAAAAAGGTTGGGGTCCGCACTTTTCCGACAGTTTTAATCTAGAATTTATGTAACTCAAATATCGGGATTCCTTTGCAAACGAATTCTGCCGGTAGATTAGAATATAGAAAGATGAAATGGGGAAACGTTCTTTACATTTGTTAAAAGCAAAAGTGCCTGATTGGGGTCAGGAACTTATAATTTATTCTTAGTACTAGCTGTTGCCTGCAGCGTCACTCTACTCGGAAGTCGTCTTCGAATATCCAGTTATACGGTCTAGTGGATAAAGCGCTGGAGAGTTGTTCTAAATGTATCGGGTTGGATTCCACCACAGGCCACTGATGTTTTTTTAAAATACTTTTTCCATGTCTACTTTCGCAATATGCACTTTTTTGCTACCTTATCGAACACCAGTGAAATAAATTAGTTAAAGTCAGATTATACATAAATTTCAAATATCAAGCTTAGATAGTGTGGCCTGAGCGTTTATATGTCAGTCAGTCAGGATTTCTGTTTTATATAGAGAGAGTATTATTATTATTAGTAGTATTGCTTTTTCAGGATATTATAGTATAAATTCAAATTCCCTTATTCTCAAAAGATTATTAGTACTGACGTATTATTTTTAATATGGAATTTTTAGAATATTGACCGAGCCGCCGTAGGTCAGTGGTAGAGCGTTGGCGCGATTGAGGTTATTCAACGTTTTCCTCAGTCACACCAGGAAAATGCTGAGATGGCACCTACAGCATAGACCCTAGCCAACACCTTCCCACATTCTTTCCCATCCTATATCCCTGCCTAATCGTTATAAATAAAATTTAAATTTAAAACATAGAGGGAAAAGTTTGAATTAGTGCTTCCTTTGTACAGAACAATGCATCATAAATTATTAACTGATTCTGATAAAAATTGTGTTTGTTTAAACGTTTAATCAACAACCATTACGTAAAATATTTTTATTGTTATCAAACTTCAATATTTAACACCTTCTTGTTTAGCTGTATACCTATCTGCTATCTGTATATATATATATATATATATATATATATATATATATATATATATATGTATATTGTATGACTTAGGCTGTATTCGCACCATGTTGTTCGTAGAACATTAATACATATTGCATTACTTTATTATTACCACAACAAATGTAGTGATTTTTCACTTACTAATACAAGGCTAAATATAAACTTAAAATTTCTAATTCATTTATACTGGGAAACATCGAGTTTCAGGTGATAATAGTAGTGCAATCACGATATTTTGATGATCCTCTGAATCTAGACAAAGTAACAGTAATCCTGGTGCAAAACTAGGGGTTTTATTGGAGTTGTATTTGCTATTAAGATTTATTTTCGAGCAATTCTGTGCAATGAAGAACAAACCTCCACAACTGCGGGCTTAAAGTATTCTGTAATGAATATAGTGTCTGTGTTGCTTACTACATTACATTTCAGACTTCTAGTAGTATCTCATTGACGAACGGTTTTCGGACATTTAAGCCCGAAATCCGGCATCATTCGCAAAGAACTATGTTTGAACCCCCGTAGAACAGGAGTGTGATTCAGGACCATGATTTTTTGCGTGCATATACTCTATTGATTGGTCTAAATATTACAAACTTTTGTAGAATTTTATTCAATTCCTTGAAGAGTATTTGAAGAGAGAACCCCCAAAAATGTGTTAAACATCAAATTTAACACAATTTGTTATTTATTTTTCAGCCTAATTATTGGAATAAAGAAATTAATTTTCAGAAAAGATGATTCTGTATGTTCAATGTATACTTCAAGAACTACCCAACGGTGTTTGATTAAGCTTTCTCTAGCTCTTCTGGTTTTGAGATATTCAGGTTCCCGTACATGTCTACGGGAGTAAAAAACGCTACCTGTCATTTTGGAAATATATTCGCCCCGCGAGAAATAAGGGCATAGCATTTCATTCAAAAGTGGTTCTGATATCTTCAGGTATTTAAGAACCCATATACGATTTTTTTTTTCTAAAATGTTGATGTAACAACGTTTTTCTAAAATTGGATGATTTGTCGTGGAATAACCCAATTAAGTACGTTTCAGTTTCTGGCATAAAGTATGAAGCGAAAAGCTATTAACATTTCATTCTAATAATAATTTTCATAAATAAATTTTCATCAATGAGAAAAGCAGTTTTAACAAAGTGAATTGTTATATGCTTTCACACGTTTAAAATATACAATGCAAATTTAAATCTGGAAAAACATACAGACACAATATTGTTCTGTTCGAAGACTCAATCTGCTGGTGATAAGACAATCTTGGCAACATTTCTCTAGCTGTTGGTTAAAACCTTAGCTTTCTAAACCAATGCTACACGAATGTGTTTTCGAGCCCTGGTCAGATCAAGTATTTTTCCTATTAGTTAAAAAGACAATAATAACTTCTCTTCATCAGGTGACAAAACTATAGAATTTGCCAGCAAGAGAGAGAGAAAAGCATTTCAGACGCATGGAAAGAGCTTTCTGTCTTCTTTACTGAAGAACAGTTTAGTATCTTAGTGATACACAATCTTTCTTTATCGAAACTTTCAGCGAAACGTGGGGCGACTTCGGGCATTGTTCAAGCACACAAGAGATTGTAGGAGGGTGGTTTTATCAACATTATACCGTAACAACGAGAATCTGCAGAAAGCTATTAGTGCTGCTGCATCTTCAGGGAAAATGACGATTAGACAACTGCCAGCTAATATCAGATACAAGTAAGTACTCTCTTTGATAAGATTAAAAAGGAACATCAAGGTCATCACGGGGGTCATAAATATCTGACAGATGAGGAGGAAAGAAATGCTGTACTTAGGCCTTTGAAATGTGCTGAATGAGGTTTCCCATGTAGGACAAAAGACCTGCAGCTCTTAGTTACCGGAATAGAATTGGCAGAATCAAAAACGATTCAAGAATAATTGCCCCGGATTCAAATGGTTGCAAACCTTTCGTTTCTTTAATTTTTGTTCGTTTTTGTTTAATTTTGTGACTTGCAGCAGTATATGTATTTTCTTTTTGTATCACGATTGTAACCTGCAAGTGAATTTAATATTGTAGTTGTTAACAAAATTAAAAATAATAAACACTTTAAATGTATAACGCTATTCAGTTTCAAATACACAGAAGACGGTATATAATAATTAAAATGTGTCGGATGACTCATCTGTTATAAGACACACATCAAAGTAAACGTAAAATTCCTTGTGTCCAAAATGTCCCACTTTATGTCATCTTCTGCCCCACAAAGTGGGACATAAGATGTGGGACATTTTACGCCCCACAAAATGCCCGTCTTCGGACATTGTTTATTATTTTTTTAAACAATTGTTGAAATAATGTGTACGCTTCTTGTAGTATGCAAACTCATACATAAGTCATGGGTCTTTTAAAATGAACTTTTGGTTGCAGTACTATTTATATTACATCTGTAAACTAAAAAAACGTAAAAAGTGTCCGAAGTCTCTCCAGATGACGGTATGTAGCAGAGAAGGAAACACGTCTTTTAGAAGTTACGAAAAGAAATTTCTTCTTCAGTTAAGGATTGAAAGTATTCTTTAAAAAGGTGTTCGTAAATACTTAAGATGTATGAATTTCGTTCCATACACATTTAATCAGAAGAGCGGAAAATTTCACTCTTTTCTCGATTAGAAAATTTTTCAACAGAAAACTACTGAATTTCAATCGAAAAGGGTGTTTTTTGACAACACATTTTCGATTTGGATTTTTTAGATGATATTACGATACTTTATGCTTGTGACTTCTTCAAATTTAATAAAGGGTGATTTCTCGTCTTTATAGAGTGGTTCAGAATACAACATGAGTACCAGTTAAGTTTGTTATACATCATTTATTACTGCAAGACGAAGAAGCCCTACTGTAAAGTTGTTAATAGCGTTTAGTTAAAAATGAAAACAGAAAGCCTGGAAACTTTTCTCAATGACAACAATATACCAGAAGACGTCAGAATATATAATTATATATATATATTCTTACATTATGGTTTACGGAACTCCGCTGCAGTAGTTTCGTAATCGCTGCAGTAACAAACGTACGCCACTAGACTTTATCCTGGGTAATTCGAAGGCAGTTTTCATCACACACCAAGTTCACGTAGATCCCTTCTAGTCCTCCCAACGACGTTGTGATCTTCCTAGCAGTTTCTTTCCCACCGGCTTTCCCACCACGATAGAATATAATCTTCCCTTTCCCGTATCTGAGATTAAATGACATGCCCACCTTAGTCCTCGCGATTTCTTTATTCTTACATCGTGTGAATCATACATCCGTGGAGATTTTTATTATGCAGTCTCCTCCATTCTCCAGTCATTTCGTCCCGTTTCGGCTTGTATATCTTTCTCGAACCCTTATTTTCAAATACATGTAATTTATATTAATCTGGTAGGGTCGTACTCCAACTTTCGCAATAGTAAACAATTATAAGCAGAATAACCGTTCTGTGTATGTTGAATTTCAACCTTCTTGCTATTAATCGCGAGATTAGGAGTTTCTGAACTGAATAGAAATATCCGTTGCCCGATACTAAGCGACTTTTTGTTTCTTCGGTTACTTCATTTTTACTTGTTACATATGTTCCTAAGTATTTAAATTTGCTTACTTTCTCTATGTTTTCATTCTTAATTGTTTCGGCTTGTTATCATGTATTTTGTTTCTCTAAGTATACCTGTAGACCCATCTTATCGCACGCTACTACTAAGACATCGGTGTTACTTTGCAGTGCATCTATATTGTCCCCTATTAAATTTACATCACCCGCGTACACGAACAGTTGATTGAAGCCTTCAAAGTTTGTTTACTTTTGTCATCAGCGCTTTCGCGTATGCGCTTAGGCGATTTAGCAGTATATTAATCAATACCTTTAGATATAAGAAATCTTTCAATCTTGTTTTCAAGTTCCTCATGGGACGAAAGAGACTCTTTCGAAGGCATTCTCTCGTAGTGCGCAGATGCATGATTTGAATTTACGCCTAGAAAAACACAACACAATATAATTCTACACTTTGATTGGATGAAATATGTTGCGTGTAGTTCCTTCGCTGTTCCATGTTCCAGTTCCGGATAAAAAGATTCAGTTGTGAAAGAGGAATGGAGTAAGAAACAAACAAAAAATACGATAAGATGGAGAATATTTCAGAACGCTTCAAATTCATATATACGGCAGAAAATATGAAAGATCTGCAATTGGAAATACGTACCACAGATAATAGTATAATAATAGTTTAGTATATTTTCAGTTTCAACTTTATTGATATTTATCGAGACGCAGAAAGCTTCTGAGCTGATTAGAAACATGCTTTGTCCTAATGGAGGTATAAAATACAATTAATATTGCTTGACAATTTTATACCAACAGGAAATTAGGTTAGGTTAGATTAGTGCTAATATTTTGATAGCCATCAATTGGAAATATCCCTATCATTTCTATTTATACTTGTATTCCTAATAGTGATACCAAATAGGAACCAATAAGATAACAGGAATTGCTACCGTTGTGTTTTTTCGGGCGCAAATTCAAATCATGCTGCCCGGATACCCCAGACGATCGGGCGTTAAATCACTGAGTGGAAGGTAGCATGTTCAAATCCTGCCCAGGGCAAGTTTTTTATCTTTTTCATTGATAGGAACATTAATTTCTCTTACTGCAGGTGAATAAATACTCCTATTGGCTTCTTTTTACATCTTCAACATTTTATTGTCCCTTTTCATATTCAAAAGATAAACGTTTGATCACAATACATGGTAATGAATAAAAAGAAATAAACTTCCATCAACAAGAGCTATTATAGATCCCATCTTTTCCAAGCGGAAATGCTTAATCTTTCTTCGATAAAATCCGCTCTAATCACCTAAATCCGTGGTTCTTCTTTCATCTCTCGAAACATTAAATATTCCGTTCAATTTGAGCAATATTCTGCTCATCCGAATTTAGAGTGTAGGAACTAATAATCGGTTGTACCTAAACTTTGCATGCAGTTGTGATTCTAAATTTAACTGCAAATTGAAATTTATATATCTATATACCATACTTGTTTGGTATACAATAACCGATGACCTCTGTATTTAGCTAAGTGCAAATCATGCATATAAATGTAATGAATACACAGATATAAAACATATATCTAGAGCATTTACTTTTGTACATTTCAGATGTTGTATATGGGAAACCTTTAACTGTACCCAATTACCAGTGTACAATATCTGCCACTGTAAATAAGAATTATTTTTTCAGTTTCACACACATTTCGTTTGAAATTCTCTTAGATTTGAACCTAAGAAGTTTAGTTATTTAGTACATGAGGTGCGGGTAAATATTATTATTTTTCTGCAGGTGGGTTTGAAACGATTATTGGGCAGTTATGCTTATGCAGTATGCGTCAATGTTTTGCTTCCTACCTACTAATTATCTTGTGTAAAAAGTGTACTAAAGCTGTTCAAAAGTATTTTGGACGTGGAAAAGATACGAAAAGTGATAAAATTTCCCAAGCTTCAAATGTGTTACAGACGCTTGTAAATGTAGAAGTGTAATATTTTATGTAACTGAAGGTACTTAGGAATTACAAGTTTACTTTTGAATCTAACATATTTCACCATAGTGTTATAAATAAGATGTGAAACATTCGACAATCTTTAAATACATATTAATTATTTTGTATTGAGGTTTCACGTACTCACCTTTCTCAGACGGTATACAAATATTCTGCGCTCTGTTGACTTCATCCAGACTTCTCTGAAAAAGTAAAAATGGATTGATACACTATCCTATATATCTTACGAGATTACATGCTCAAGCTACAGAATATCAAGTTATCAAATTTATATGCGAGATAACTAATATTAACACAAAATGTGAGTTAACACCAGCTAATGAAGAAGAAGAAAAGTAAAAAGCTAATTAACTAGCAGTGTCATAAACCGTGTGTCTTAAAATTGGTAAAACTTGGACTTCAACGCTCCTGCCAGCCAATCTCGTTGAGACTATTCACTACCTCATATGGCGAATGCTTGTACCACAACGTCATCAAAATGGACAGGAGTTCATCCCCATCTAGGCTGAGAATGCGGACAGATAGCGAGGGTGACAGATGGCGTATCATGAGATTAGTAAAGAAGAAATAGTCCGTTGGTGCCACTCGTGAGTTCTCGGTAGAACAAAAATTGAAAATAGATCACAACGTTAATGTTGTAAGGATATATCAGATAGACGAAATATATTTATCACTAAAACATTGCACGTATCATAGATCTTGTGTTGGCAGCAATTAAGATTTTTTTCAAACGCATATTCGAGAATATTACCTACTGCACTTCTTTAATTGGCGACTACATCTAGGTCAGTGCTGCCATTTGATTAGGTATCTGAAAAAAAACTTCACTTCGACATAGTGGGGTAAGACGGCGCAATCTGGAGTGGGAGAGATGGCTCAATTTTTATTGTCACACTAAATGTTAATAAGTTTAGGAAACTTTACCAGAATATCAGTAAAGCGTAATATTATGTAGGGCCTATTGGAAGACATCGCAAGCCATTCTGCAATATCACAACTCAGCACATCGAATGATACTACTGAAGCTTAAAACCTGGATTTAATACCACAACCCAGGATAGTCACAATGACTCCAAACAAAGTAATTAAAATCATTTCTTCCAATTTCTACTGAACTAAGACGCGGTCATCCGAGAATGCTTCGTTGAAATAAGAAATCAAAGATCCCAGGAAGAACTTACAAAGTCCCAAGCAGATGGCCTGTGGAATTCTTGATACAACTTCTTGTTCTTCTTCGTAATATCTGCAGCTTCGTTTACCCTATGTGACAGTAACGATTTCAGTACTGATGTTGAAAATGAATGTATTGAGTGCCTAGAACTTTATGAAGAGAAAGTGTTTACTGGAGATTGGCTAAAGTGTGTCAAATACATAAAGTGACTTCATGAAACTTCTTTATCTTATCTTTGCAAGTGCTCTGCATGTGGAAGGGAGGAAATTGGCTTACTACGAACCATCAATAAGAAGTTGAGATGTGAGAAAGTGTAGTTCTTTTATTCACTCTCCCATTGCGTAATCTTTCCCACCATTTTCTTTTAGATGCATATCGTAATGATTTTTTACTTACTTGTAGTTATTACTTCGTAATGTAGCGATGGGATCGTATACGACGTGATAGCACTGTCATAACAATATACGATATAATATTATGGTAGAGACCTTATGACCGTAGATCGTTTAATAGAATGGTTATTTGGTGAATAAATAGAGCAAATGCTTATATACGTTTTTACCGACACCAGTTTATTATAAAGTTCCAATATACTATATATTTACAATGTGTTGTACAGATAACAATCTGAGCGTCCCGAACATGGGCTCTGTAATTACTACTCTAGTGGATCACCTCTTGCAATGATTTTAACTTAGGTTTAGGAAAGGAGATTGTTCCTAGAAGGGACACTAACTCCAGTCCGAGCTAGCAGGTAAAGGTATACCAACCTAAGTTGGGGGGTAAGGTGAGAGTCCTGACTCCAGTCCAAGTCAGGTAGAGGTGACCACTTTTCGGAGCGAAGAAGTGATAACTTCAAAGGTGATTGACTGGCCTTTTTATACCCTTATTTGTGGGCGTATCTTCAGTACTTCCAACACTTGCCGCTTGGAGGTTGTTGTCGTCTGCTTCCTATGGATGCTTAGTCAGCTTTATGTAACTTTTATTGTTTATTTACTTTTGTGCTTAACACACTGACCTATTTATCCATATCCCATTACAATATTGTCTCTACATGGTAATCCAGTACATAGCCACTGAGGGTTGTCGCTCTTCCTAAAGAAGTATTATGTCATCTACTTTCAAAGTAAATAAAATGTCAATAAACAGCTTTTTTGACTTAAAAGCTGCACCCCTTCATCCTATGTGCAGTTCTGTTTTTTTTTATTTGCTCGTCTGTTGGTTCGGGGTCAAATCGAGTCATGGAAAGCTTGCCTCAAAATGGTTCATGTGGTAGCTAGAGCATCTGTCTGTCGTCAGGTGAAGGGCCCATTAAAATATTTAGAACAGATAGGTCCGGAGCGGTGTGGATTTGAGATCTTACAGAGTATCGAGGATCTACAAATTGCAAAAAAATTGGCCCATAAGATTACATATTAAACGGAAAAGAGCCTACTTGTTAACTGGAGGATGCATACCAGATTTGGTGCAAATTGGGTAAAAGGGTCCATATTGTGTTTGGTACTTACTGTAAGAAAATCGGCACTATTGTAAACATTAGGAGGAGACATCATCAAGACATGACGAAAAAGATATTACAACTTATATGGAGGTAGTTATGTTACCATTCATCTGTATTATTAGTGCTATGTATTACTTAGACATGTTACGTATTACATGTTTTATATGGAGACATGTTACATGTTGTGTGACATAATTGATACCTGTTATTTGTTTTCTGTCTTGCAGGTTTGAAGAGAGAGTGTAAGTGGCAGGTTTGAGTTATGCCAACTCGGTTGAGTCTGCAGCAGAGAAGGAAGGTGGCAGCTTGGTTGGATGTGTATGGATCATGGCGTCTGACTGTACGTAAGCCAAATGGGTACGTACTAGTTATGTTGCAGATGACTGCAGAAGAAACAGTCATGAACTTTGCTTGATGAGGAGAACATTGTGTGTGGCCAAGAGTTTATGACACACAGTGCCAAGGAGTCAACCAGACGTCACTGAAGGTGTCCATTTCACGCAAGAATCCTTCATTTCGATCTGGAAACGAAGCCGTATTACCTGTTTCTGTATGCTCGTCTCTATATGTCACCGAATCATGGAAAGCACAATCCAACTGATGCACATATGTCCATCGAGAACGGTGGTGTCTAGTTTGAAGGTGTTTACTAAGTGAACTGAACGGAATTTACTCCTTGATATACATACTGTGTACTGTGTAGTCTCCCTACTCAGGTAAATATGTAAATTAAAGTAAATATAAACGCCTAAACGTTTACTAACATATCCATGTGAATGGTAACATCTTTTTGTCCCCCCTGGATATTAGATTGTATATTTGATATAAATCTAACAGTATGCAGACCTATAATTGCCGGTTAAATAAAGCCACACGGGTGAACCTACTTCACGAAACTATGCATGGCTTCTTTACTTGACAGAAGTATCCCAAGCATATTAAAAATGCAATGTGAGTTAGGTGTCCATGGCAACGAGACTCAAAGAAACAAACAAGCAAGTAAATTAATTCTAACTAAATTTGGTATCACCAAAGGCGGAAAGTTTCTTGAATGTTTTTTCTATATGAAAGTAGTATTATTAATGGTTGTAGTGTTAGTAGTTGAAATGGTGGTAGTCAGGTCGGTAGCCCGGCCCTCCTAAAGGTATCATGACCCCATATAAAGATCTATATTTGTTTAAATAACATCGATCGTAATCCGTGTGGAATTACATTTTGCAACTGACGACGCATTTGGCGTTAGTATCAGTAGTAGTGGCAGTGGTAATAGAAATAGTGGTACTAGTGGTAATAGCGTAGTAGAAGTAATAATAGTGGTATAAGTGGTAATGGTTCTAAGTGTTATAGTAGCAGTAGTAGGAGTAAAAAATATCGGACGGACGGACTAAAAGGCAAAGGGATACAAGTTGCATTGAAAAATATAAAGCAAATGCAAGTCCATCTTTAAATATGCAGGGTTGAGAAGCATAGTGATGTAAATCAGGTCTGCCTGAAATATGAAGTTAGCTAAGAAAATGCCAAGTATGATGTGATTAAACCGAAATATCTTGATATTTTCTTTTTTAATTCGATAAAAGAGGAAGTAATAACTGTGTACGTCATGTCGGTTTAAAGTTATGTATCTTTCAGAAGTTATGGTCATTTAAACATTGCTTTTCTCTGTAATCATGAAGACTGATTTACACCATTATGAATCTCAGTCCTTCATATACAAAAATATGTTGGAAAAATAACGGAAATTTTTACATTAAAAAACAGTGAGTTTTTTTGTTGCTAAAAATCATTTCGTTTCATTCAAATACCCCTTCCGCATCAATGCACCACTGGGCACGTTCAACCAATGCTAGCATAGATTTTTATGTCATTTTTCAGAATGACCCTTGTCACAGCTTCTTGGACTTGTGTAGCATTGTCTTAAAACGTTCCTTTCATGGCCAGTTTGAGATGCGAAAACATAAAATATCCACATGCAAATAAATCAGGGGAATAAGGAGGATGTTGAAGCATATAGTGAGAGAGTGCATTATCGTGTAACACAAAACAATTTACCTGCGCTCGATATTCGGGCTTCACTCGAACACTTCTAGAAGTTGTCTAGAAGTTGTAATAAAGTACTTGAAATGTTCAACGCGAGCAATTTCTTGGTCCTCATTTAAGGCGTGATGAACAAATCGAGCACATACTTTCCGTTTGTTTAAATCCTTTGTCAAAATTTCGTGAATCATGTCTTTGGTCGTATTCAACTCCTCTGCTATCCATCTCACAGTCGAATTCGCATCGTAGGCAATCATTTCACGCACTTTTTCCATCAAATTATGGCGAGGTTTGTTTTTTTTCGCCGCCCTGGCTTTGTGTCCTCTTCCAAAGCATCACGACCATCCTGGAATCGCTTATACCACGCGAACACACGTGTACAGGATAAGCAATCATCACTATAAACAATTTTATGAATTCAAATGTTTCTGGAAAAGTTTCACCGAGCTTCAAACAAAATTTAATATTAGCTCTTTGCTCTATCGTGTTTTTTTTTTTTCTGCTGAAGTGACAAAACATACTCCCACTTTAAGAGCTATAACTATACAATCCGTTGATCGATTCTAATGATGGCGGTCTCGTTTTGTAGAGAAGATATATAGCTTTCAAGTTATATATTGCTTAAATAGATTGCGTAAGTAGTTTTCTGTAAATTAAAAGAAGTTCCGTTATTTTTCCGTCATATTCTGTCAGTGACATAAATATTACAATTTGGTTGAAATATTCACATTGGATATCAATGAGCCTTTGTACAAAATATAGATTTTGAGTAAGATATTGTGAATGTCAACAAATGCTCGAATTGAGGGGGATGTGCTGAAATACGATTTATCAGTTCAAATAATGAAGTTTAACCATCCCTTCAGTTGGGCGAAACTAAATAAATCATCCCAGTTAGAACTATAATTTTGATGTTGTTAACGATTACTAGTGACCAATATCAACTAAAACGTGTGTGCTACTTCAAATGAAGACTGGAAATTCGGAATTAAAATCATATATAATGTGTAACTTTTAAGTTGATAATATGGTCTGTCTTGGTTTAGATTTATGTCACGACAAATATTACATGTGGGGTCGTACAGGTAGCATTAAAACTGAGTCCAAATGTCCCAACCATGCCAACCTCTAGTTGATATTTGTCCATTTGACCACTGGTCATAACTTGTCAAAGATGAAGTTGAGCTTGGGTTATTACTTTATGTTATCTTCATTCATTTTATATTAAGCCCTCTCAACTAAAGACACTAGTGCAAAACAATACAACTGGAAAATAGTTTCATTTTCAGAGACCACAGAAAACGTTGTTAGAATTCCCATATTTTTGCTAGTATGGCAGAAAGTTTGGTAAATTGTTTCTCATACATCGTAGAAGTATATCTGCTTCGTTTCTTGAACCGACATAAAACTTAGATTTAATTTCGCTAACTGGTATTAAAATTACCATGAAAATTAACTAATTTATTACTTATTTAAACTCGTCTATGATACCAGAAAATGAACTGAATCCGGATGGATTACTATTTTAACAAACGAGTCTTGGATTTATAAGTTTTAATTTTGAACTTTGAATTATAAAAAGAGTAGTATTCTTCAGGCAATTGTAGTGTGTCATGAACTTTGTTAAGTAATAATGAGTCCTTTACAAATATGTAAAACTACTAGTATTGAAAGAAAACCTCACGTTTGAATGCACAGAAAAATACGTACGTCCAACAGAGTTCAAACAATCAATCTGAAATGACAAAAGTACTGTTTCGTTTACTGTGATAAAGATATCGAGAAATGTCTAATATTGGTACAGTTTCTGGTAAACATTTACTATAAATTATTATTTTTGATGTTTTTTATTTAATGTTTGCAAAGTTACCAAACTAATAATATTTTGAAAATGCAATGATTGTGATGAATTAAAAGACATATTTCAAATACTTACTGGCTTCTTGGAGGTGGACAGCTATGTAATCTTCAACTTCTTTGGGATTGTTTCCGAAGCCTTCATCATGTTGTTTCATCGTGTACTCTCGATATATCAGTAGACACTTCACTGATCCTTTTATTGTTCACATGAAGACTGCTTAACATCGGGTACTAAAAAATCATTAAGAAGTTCTTCAATTTGTGAACTCTAGAAAAATTATGGTGCATGATATTCCACAAAATTCTTGTCGTCTTTATTCCGGGCCTTTTGCACTTCTTAAGACACCATTCTAACTGGATGTATAACTTCTTGTGTCAAATTTGCACCATGGATAAGTATTTTGTGGGTACTGTGTGGCATGTAATACCATTTATATATTTGTTTATGCGCATTTCTGCTTTTTGAGAACAATATTTTTTTTATTTTTTGTTTATGCTTTAACCGCTAGCGCTATTTTAAGGATGGTCCAGAATCGCCGATTTAGCCCCTCGTTTACACCAGTAGTCCTGCGCCAAGGCTGCATCTTCAAAAAATCATCTGCTTCTCATTGCAGTCGTTGGGTGTATCAAAGCCCGGTTTGATCAATGCTGATTGTTTTCTCCTCGGTCAGCAACCCATTTTTTTTATCTTTTCGTATGTGCCACTGTTTTACATTCAGCCTGTTAGTGTGTACAAGATGCACTCGAAAAGATTATCCAGATGATGAGCTGATAAGACTAGGGTCAGTTCTGTTTCGTTTGGTTCGTTTTTTAATAAGGCTGAGGTTGTTGATTTGTAAGGGGCTCCCCCATATATTGCAGTTTTGTGTTATTTTATTCTATAGCACACTACAAATATTTCCGTCTTTCATATTGAGAACATGTTTCTTCGTCCTGAGAATTGCTGCTTCACTTGTACAACTCTTGGAGATAATGCCGTTATCTGCGTTTTTATATTGTCGACTTTCTTCTTCTGTTATCTCTACTCTCTCATTCCGTAGAATAATTTTCATAGTCCGACAAGTTTTTGTTGATGATGACAAATAGTTTTGCCAAAAACTTTCTTTCTTGACTTGTGCTCCTACGAACAGCGGAACACGTAGTCATCTGCAGTGCTACAATTGATAAAACTGATGTATATGTGAATCACGCACATTATCTCGTATGGTTGAAAATAGTTTCTTAGATTAGCTTTGTCCGGAGATTCCATCAGAGTTTCACTTGAAGATCTTATTTACTATTTGAAGCATGTCTATGCCGGTGCGTAGTTGTTGTAAACCCTCCAACTCTACTAACACATAGAGGTGTTTAATATGATCAAGTAATTACTGCAATTCGAACTCTGTAGAGTGTTCAGCGATTTTACCTTTATCTGAATAACAGTACTTTTCAGTCGCTCAAAGAGTGTAATAATTTGAGAAAATACCACAATTATGAGCTTTACTTATCTGACGCATAGAGATTTACTAGTCTCTAGTGGGTTTTTGTTCAAAAGATGTCTAATGCTTCGTCTCGTGTCGTTTTTAAGGGCAGTTCCTTACTCTAAGACTGGTAAGATTTTTTAAAATACATTGCTCTTTCTGGAGAACTTGATAATTATTTTTAATTTCACGTTGCATCATCTCTGTAATAAACTCATTTCTGCTGCAAGGACAATTTCTCAAAATGTTTGTTTTAACAAATGTTTGAATTTCCTTTACTGGGGTCTATGGCTCCGAACAACTTTCGAGGTTTCTCTTCGCTTTTTCTTTCTCAAGAATGATTTGGTCTTGTTCTAGCAAGTAATTTTAACGTTCAGTCATTTGCTATTTTTATCCAATAATTATTTCAGCATCGTTCAGATTTTGTTACAAGATTAGCACATATAGTTTTTCATTTGTTAAAGAACATGTTCACCAGAATTTACCATGTCAGAGTCATTATAAATAACCACACATAAGTGATAATCTTCAAATCTGCTTAGATTTTTCAAACGTCAAAAACATCTCTATAGGAAAATGCTGTTTATCATTACTGAAAAAATAAACAAAAATTTGCTAAACATGGTCACTTACAATTATAATTATAGACTCAAATAAGTACTTAAACATTGAATACAATTTCAAAACAATCTACGTCGGCCTTTGCTATTGTAAGCCTGCTACTGCGATGAAAAAATAGGACAATGTAAAGAAATTTTGCTCCAACGATACGTCAACAATATAGAAAATTAACAATGCGCAAATAATTTTGAAGTGTAATAAAATTGGAAGGAAATATTTATACTTTTATATGATAAATGACTTTATTCGATAGATAGTAAATTACGTGTACACGAATTCTTGCTTTGATGATAGACCGATGCTAAAAGTAAGAAGTTAGTGGTCCCGCTAACCATGTGGTATCCAGCTGCCCTAGCGCAGGTTTTATTATTTCATTTCTCAAACTGGTTGTGGTTCGTGGGCACGAAAAGCTATTAAAACAGTTAACTGTGTTTTCAAGTTCAAAAATTTAATTCTTTTGTCAAATCAGATTTAATAATAGAGAAGTGTGTCCGTTGTGGAGCTTTAGTAATGAGTCATACTCACTGGCGCCAAGTTTCATTTCTTTAACTAGCTTGGTACAAAACGTGTAATTTGCTAATTGGGTCAATAAATAGCTCGGAAGAGTGCTCTGGTGAAGTTACCATCAAAGAAGTGCTGTAAGCTTGAAAATGTTTCTCTTCGGTGCTCCTGCCGCGAAGGCACTTCGCCTAGGCGCACTCACTAATGCATAGATGAGAGACTGAGAGGGGGATCGGCAACGTCGAAGCCTCCATTCCCGCATCTTCACTTCACCAACCCGAATCCATCCCTTTGAAACTAGAACTTTAGATAAAATGTTGTAAGTAATCTAAGTTTCATTATATTCAACATAATTAAATTTTGAAGTGGTAAATTCTGCACTATTGACGACCTCTTGCTAGATGTCTTGACACGCTGCAGCAAAACTAACTGGTTATTGGCCGTTTCATGTAATGTTTCTTTTGTAATACTTTTAGTAATAAAGTACCCTTTGTGGATCACAAGAGCTTCACAAACGTGGACTACTTTTAATGTATTGGTAACTTTTATTTTTTGAGACCTTGGATCGTCACCGGGGAGTCTGCAGCTTCGAATCCTGCTGTCGGCTACACTGACCGAGGTTCTCTGAAAATTTTCTCACTTTCACTAGTCTAATCTTGATATAATGCCTAGACAAAAGGTGATGACCCCTAACTTGACCCTCTCTGTACTTGGAAGAATGCTTCCCGAAGGATGCCATCTCTCTGACATATGACGGGCTTATCCCATAGCTGGCTGTAAGATTCATAAATAAATATAAATTAGGAACGAAAAAAAATATATTTTGATGTTTCGCAACGCATTGTTTTCTCCGTTTGTCACAAATGAATTAGACTCTTTTAATTATTTTTTAATGTATTTTTTTCGTTTGAATGTTAATTTCCTTTTCTCTTCACAAAAGAAATAAATGAGGAATAACTGAAATATTTTGTCTAGGTTCTCAATGAGTTTAACATTGCAGGTATGCAGCTACATAAATTTTAAAAGAGTTATTTATTTTTCAAATCATTGTATCGTGATATTGTATTACCTTAAATCTGGCACATTTTTAAAAACTAATCTAATTTTGGGAGCTTCCTTCACATAATATGTTCACTTTTCTGTTCACTTGGGCTCTTCACCGAGTTAAAAAGTTTTTCCCTTTTTTAAAAATCATGTACTAAACAAAACTGGAAGTACCGAGGCCGTGGCTTAATTAGTAAAGCGTTGTTTTCGCACTCGGGAGGTCTTTGGTTCGATACTAGTGACCAACCATCCTCACTGAGGTATTTTTAGTTTTTTGTCGCTAGTATGACCTACAAATGCCGGGATGATAACTTCAACCTAGACCCTAGTCAAGTCATTCCTGTATCCTTTCCCTTACTCTATCCCAGGGTGAGCCGACCTGCCGGGTGGCCGAGCGGTCTGCGGCGGCAGGCCATTGGCTCGAAGTGCCCGGGTTCGAGTCCCGGCAGGGGCATGGATGTGGATTTTAACAGCTAAAAGCAAATCGTGACAGGCCGAAGGCCAAAGTTACTAGGCTGGCCCATACAAAAATATAGTTTACCGAGTGTGAACCATTGATACCTACAGGCCAAAAATGAATTTAAATCATTAAAGTGAAAGATATAAGTTTTCAGATATCTTGCTTCAAAATTTTATCGTGATATAATAAAAAAAAAAAATCTTGAAGGGAAGAAATAAAATGTTATACTAGGAACAAGGAGTGGAAATAGTTCAGTTGCGTGGGGATGGAGTCCCCTAGTGAAACAAAAGTATTTGAACAATAAAATAGAATTTGGCGGAGGCTATATTTCAACCGGAATTATTTATTTTACTTTTATTTATTAATAGAAAACAGACATCTTAAATTTCAATATAAGGAGTTCGGAATTCCACGTCTTACCTATGTATTTTAGGCATGTCTCCCTTTATGAAACTATGGATGTTTTTTCTCGCCTCTTAGAAAAGATATTATTAATAATTATCTGCCGTCTTTATTATATAGTACATAATACAGCACAAGTGCGAGCTCAGCTTCCATTCCAAGCTATAATAGATGATATTAGGAACTAGAACTAAATGTACCACAGGACAATGTTATCGTAGAAACCGCATACCATCATTTGATATATCAACAACCATCTCGAAAATCGCAACATCCATTTCGAAATATTACTATGAAGTTGCTGCTTATCTAATTTCACTCACGGAAGTAATGTACCGGTACTCATCTGAAACGCTACAAAACTCGAGTTTTAAATGTACTTACTATTCATAACAACAGAGTGCACTCTTTTGAGTCTCAAACAGAAGGAATGGTGGATTCCTACAAACTCAAGAAGATAGTCTCATTATCTCATTGTCTTATGTACAAAATATTAAAAAATAATAAAAGAAACCTAAATCTTCTCAGTAAGTTGACAGAATGTACCAAAAAACAAAAGTTATGACACGATGGAAACTTTATACAGAGTGGTAATATAATGCACCGACAAACTTTAAAATATAACAGTACATAAAAATAAGATAAAAATTAATTTAAAAAACTTTTTAATACTTTTCTTAAACAATTCGTACTAAAAAGTAACAAAATAATTTTGTTTATGCAGTACTAAAAGGAAAAGCATGGGGCGCACTAATTGAAGAACTTATAAAGTGACTGTATATGAGAGCTCCTCGCCCCATGATTTATTTTTAGTCATGCATAAACAAAATTATTTTCCTTTGCTTTTTAATACGAATTGTTTAAGAAAAGTATGTATTTAAAAAGTTTTTTATTTTCTTTACCTAAATCATAAAAGTGTTATGCAACCAGCTGAACGCCATTGCGTTGCAGGCTAGTATTTATTGGTAATATTAAAATATTCTTTTAAAATATATAAATATAAGAAAGTAATAATAAATATAAATATAATAAATATAGAATATTGTATTGTGCTGTTCAAATTTTCATCATTGTATGACGTCGAGAAATGAACTAATATAACGTTGCACGATTTGAGGACACCACAAACCATTTTGAACTAAAGAAAAGAATGTAAAAAGCTTTGAAGATCAGAGTGGAAATTCCTCCTTGTTTCGGAGCTACAGGCTGCTGAAAGCTATACTTTACAGCTTCAAATTTCCTAATATAATTAATTGTAGAGCTGATGCGGCAAGTTATCATCAAAGACTTCAAGCCTCATCTATTAAACATGCATATTCAAACACTAAGTGCGCAAGGGATTCGCCAAAGGAAGTGAGGTTCCCAGAAATTTTCTGAAGTAAAGGTGAGTCGAAATGACTTCCCAGCAGGTTAGAATAATACGTTTGCGACTTTTCTTCAGAGAATACCTTCAAATAAGCTATTTCCTTTGAGAAATCCCTTGCGCACCCAATGCAAAATTTAGAAATATGCAATTAGATGGAACAATTTTTAAGTCTTTGACGATAGCATGCCGCATCAATTCTACCATCAGTTGTACTGGATATTTGAACCTCTTCGGTGCATTACGTTACCACCCTGTATATAGCATCAAGAAACAATTGGAAGTCACTTATGTTCAGCATCGAATACCTTTTCAAAAAAATACATAAATATATGTAAATTAAAAGCGTGGTGAAAGATTTACTTATGTGGAAGAAAGGCATTTCTAGTAATGATTTATAATTTTAGTAATTAAATTTCTGCTTTTTCTGACGCCTTCCATTGTTCTGATTCCTGTATCTATTATCAATGTACAGTATGGTGCATGAAAATGTCCGTATTTTTTAACAGTGCTTAGATAACACAGCACACTTTGGCTGAATCTATTCTGCTCAATAATAATAATTATAATTTTTATTACAAGTAAAGATATGGGAGTAATATTCTAGTCAATCAGCATCTCCTTAGTTCTTCATATTATTTCCAGCACTATTTAGTAGTAACTGGGTCAGGTATCTAAAAAAGAACCTTAGGTACATTTAACAGTACCTGTACCTGTACCTAGGTACATTTACCAACTTGTACCTAGTATCTCTACCTAGGTACAATTTAAGGTCAGTACCTAGTACCTGTACCTAGGTACAATTTAAGGTCAGTAAAAAGTACCTGTACCTAGGTACAATTTAAGGTCAGTACCTAGTACCTGTACCTAGGTACAATTTAAGGTCAGTACCTAGTACCTGTACCTAGGTACAATTTAAGGTCAGTACCTGTACCTAGGTACAAAAAACAAGTACCTAACCTAACACTGCTCATAAGTTCGTTTAGGAAGCTAGTCACAACTCAATCAGTATTAAAGAAAGGAAATTGTTACAGAATAAAGGTACCAACTGAATCCATTACAGTGTTTTCTTTAGAGACAATATTTGGTGGGGTGTATTAGTATATATGCGGAGAGTATTCTTGATATCTTCATGGGTTATGAAGAGTACAGGGAAAGAAAAGGAATGTCCATAAAACGAATACTTAATGAGCACTAGTATCAAGTATTGGAGAATGACAGTAAACCACTAAGGAAGTTTGAATCCAAAGGCGCAAAAAATTCCCAAGTTATAGAGAATTTTAGAATATTAAATACGTCGAATTAAACTGCTAAGTTATATTCTGAAACGCGTTTTACGAGAAATCACCTTTCTTGGAATTGAATTGAATTATTTTAAATGATATTTAGGCATCTGAGGCTCAGGCCGAACCCATTTCTTGGATATCTGCCCTTTTTTCCTATACTCTGGATATGCTATTACTATATCTTAATAGCTTTCTCAATGGATGAGCATGGAGATACATACCCCCAGTCATCCCTCGTCAAAATAGTAGTGGGCTAAGTAATGAATGAAAGATAAGGTTAGCCCAAATATAGACGAAAAGAAAGAAGAAACGGTGATTGACATTCATTTACCATAATCTTGATTATTACGTGTCTGCTTATAATGGGCTGAGATGGATCGTGTCAAGTACTCTGTGCAAGTTCAAATAGTAATAGTGAGAACTTACACGGTTGTACTTGAGAAGAGTGGTGTCGACATTAATCAATGTGAGAACGTGTAGCTTTAGATGCTATCATATACTACAATTTGAAGTCCTAAATTAAAGTATGAATAGCTAACTCCAATGGGGTATTGTTTATTTATATGTTTATTTATTTCATATAGTTATAGGAGAAAGGAGAATTGTGTGTGTTTAGAAAGGAGTCTATTGAAACCTGACTTAAAGTCGATGTAATTCAGAAATTCGCGAACGGATTTCTGGTAATGGTACGCAGCTGGTAATGGTACGCAGGCCTGTAAGACCGAACTGATACATCGTGGACATGCTTTACCTATAATTGCATGTACTGGAGAATGTAGCAATTATGCTCCAATGGACATTGCGACGCACTTCATTTTATGTACGCCACAAGACATTGATAACAATTGCTATAAATTAAGTGCACGAAACAGAACAAATCTTTTCAGATATGTGAAGCATCATTAACTAAATGGGCAGTGTTATGTGGGCAGTTTCTTACTTTGTTTTTTGTTTGTTTTCGTAAGGATCGGCACAGAGTTAAGTAGCGATGACAAAGACATTTTCACAATGACTGAAAACGGGGTAAATTGTACGAAGCATACAATCTATTATCCCATTCGTGCGTACGGTTAACCACAACGATGAAGATTGATGTACAGGATGATAACATTCTTGGATTTCCCCCAATTTTCTCTTAAACATTTTTGTAAATTGTAACTGTATATGAAGTACGCTGTCACATTTTGTTTACGGAAGGCATTTAAATTAAAATAACATAGTGGTCCGAAAATGGGAAAAACATCGAATTTCTCCAAAGAGGAGGAACATGAACTTTACAACCATCTTCCGCTAAAGGCAGAAATGTTCTATGGTCTAGAACAGCGTCTTATTGTTTATGGATTTGCAGAAAGAAATTGTCTGGAGCACAATTTGAATAAAAAAATTAGCAGGAAAGGATTGGGCTCAGAGTGTTTTCCCTGTGAACAGAATACTTCGCATCAGATAGCCAGAATATACATCAGTAAACAGAATACTTGCCTTCAACCGAAATGAAGTTTGTCGATTTTATAATCGGTTTATGACAAATACAAGTTTCAGCCAAGATAAATACAATTTTTCATGAAATTGGCGTATGAAGACCACAGAGAAAAAACGTACTTTCTCTATTTTTGGCCAAATTGAAATAGTAGGCCCAACCGATTGTTCTTTGAAGGATCTTTTTTAACAAACTATTATGCATGAAGAGAATCTGCATAGTTCGTCTATTATTACACGCAAATGTTTATTTGGTGTGCAGGTATACGCAATTGTGAACTTTAAAAACGTACTGCTGTAAAATCAAGAATGTTGACAAAGCATGTTCTTTTCCTGTGTTCTTTATATGTAATGTACACAAGCCAGTCATGCCCAATAGCTAGCCCCAATACGTGTCAGAATATAGAATTGCTACAAGCTACGAACGAGAAGATAGTTTTAATGTGATATATGAGTGCCAGTGAACAGTTCACATTCTCAATATTCGAGTTCTTGGATGACAGCAGATCTAAGCCGAGGAGGTCCTAAAAGTATTTACACCTTCTCTAAATCGGGATGTACAAGAGATGGCTTGTTTGTCAAATTGCCAAACCTCTATTTTCCCCATAGCAATTCTTCCCAGGAAAATCCGTTTATAATCATTTTGGATAATCATCAGAGCTTCAATTCTTAACAAGTTAATTGTATAATCGCTGTTTCTATTACACTTTACACTTCAGATCGGTTCCAACCACTAGATATTTTGTGTATTAAGACACTAAAAGAAGTTTACAACAGAGGATGCGGCTTTTCCATGAAGAGTAATTTGGTTTCTGGATCCCATGTTGTTTTTTTAATGAATTTCTTCCTGTGAAAGTCTTTGTCTGTGGACCTATTAACTTTAAAGGAGGAATCGCGCTACAAAATCAAACTATCAACAACCATCAGACAGCTAATCATTATACTGTGACGAAGAGAAATGCAATACGTTAAAATCAGTTTTATGAAGATTATAGTTCGGCTAGATGATAAAAAGAAGTTTCACAGCCTGGACATACGTCTGGATTGAAACTGACAAACATTTCACTAGTTTCATCTAAATCTTGTCCAATTAATCATTGAGGAAAAGTACAGAACGCAACGTTCAGAAATTCCAACAGCAATCCAACGAATGGGTGTATCTATAAGCAGCTAAACAAAACACAGATGTCCCGGTCTCTTTCAAAAGCCTAAATTACAAAATAAAATGTCTTCCACTGTAAGAGACGTGTTAAGAATAAGCCATTCATCAACAGATAAGTTCCTCTACAAAATAGACTCAATTTTCTTTATCGTAATCTATTTATTTGTTATTATTATAATTTATATAAAACCCTCTTGTTGGTCTCTAAATATAAGTTCTGATATGAATTATGTGGCAACGTCGCAAAACATGAGTAGCTACTCTCCTGTTTATTTACTAATATTTATTTACTAATTACACCAGTTCCTACAGCTATTTTCTCCGGTCTGAGCTTAAGATAAATAAAAGCAATAAATAAATTTTAAGAAAAGCAACTAGCCTCTACTGACAAACATTCTAAGCGGTTAAATAAACTGAAGAAAGTTATTCTTTTACTATTATTGATTATAAAATAAATTTAATACAGCGATATCTTCACGTTCGTAGTTAGTAGCGATGAAGTGTTGCTTGTTCTCAATTGGGACGTTAAATTAATTTCTTTAAACTTTTACCAAATTGTAGGGCATGGTTTTCATATCTGTAGAATCTAAGAAAATGCCATTAAATGGAAGATGAGATCATAGATACATGAAACACGGAAAATTAAACAAAAAGGCGCCTTATATAATTTTTACTTTGTTTACATTTGGACAAGAGTTTAGCTCTAAGACTCTTTTATCTTGTTTCGAGGCCGTGGTTATAACATTATGTTCATTCCCTTTTTCTTTCTTTTTGTCCATAAAGCTGATGAAGTTGGTTCGATCCCTACCCACAGACGCATTTTTTTTAACTACATGGTACTCTTTCTACATATTTCCGTCATCTATGTCGGAGTTACATAGACGTATCAATATTAAATTTTCCTCAAATACGCCTAAAGGAGATTCCCGGCGCTGTCAAAAGTTTTTCCAAGGCGTGTGGGTCTGCAACGGTGCCCACCCAGCATTTTGATGCAATTGGGGAGCTGCTATGAATAAAAGATAGTGGCGATCACAGTGAGAATTTAGACTTTCCTCTCCCAACCAGTCTGGTCAGCGTGGAAGCAGTGGACCAACGTCCTCCCTCCGGAAACAGGCCTCATACAGTAGTGGATCGAATATGGCTGTATGATATATATAAAGATATCATTCGCTTACACTCTACTATG
Organism: Lepisma saccharinum; assembly: GCA_022664845.1. Lineage (NCBI taxonomy): Eukaryota > Metazoa > Arthropoda > Insecta > Zygentoma > Lepismatidae > Lepisma > Lepisma saccharinum. The sequence goes on from JAGDQP010003170.1 coordinate 61,169, forward strand.
ACTACCAGTCTAACTATACACAGAGACTCGTAAGTAGTATAGTTGCTTTGCAACTGGCATAACTGTATTCACAAAAACATTCTGCACCGTATTCGTGGTTTCGTTTTAAGAATAGTTCTCTACCTTACCTTCAGAAATGGGACGAAAACATACGCAAGAAACTATAAAGTTGCAAAAGTAGTTTATCAACTTTTGAAGAAAAAAAAATATTTTTCTGCGATTTGTTTTTCTGTTAAAATGTATTTCCCAGAGCAAATATTAAAAGTTCTATGATAAGAATGTTTACATGCAACTACTTTGTTTCTCATTCTTCGTATGTGCTTAAAATGAGTTTCCCCCGATAAGCATATTTCAGGATTATAGCATTTAAATCCTAATATTCCGGGAGAATTCCTGGGAAATTAGAAATATGCCGGGACTTTTCCCAGGATTAGAATGCTTGGTATCATGAAGAAAAGAAATACAGTGAATATTTTAATATTTTCCCATAGAATTAAAATAACCATAAACATTAGAGAAAGATGCACATTGCACTGCAAAATCTTGTATTTTAATGCTATAAGGATAAAAAGTATAGTAGTAGCAAAAGGTTAAAATGTAATTGGAAAGTTAACAATATTCTTAAAATCTTCCAAAGGCGGACATTGGCATATAAAATGTCTACTCCATGTACTAAAATTATCCAAGCATGAATAATCCTGGCATATAGTGAGAATATTTCTCCCTTTCTATTGTATAGAGCCTATATTTATTGCATACCCTCTTTGAGTATTTATTCAATTATTTAACTTTTATCTAATGGCCAAACAGGGGCTGTAGGCTATAAAGTCCCTCGCATGTCTAAGGAATAATTTTCCTCGCTGCAAAGTCACCCAAAAAGGTATTTTGGGAACATAACATTTAGTACTTTTTTCATTTACGGGCCAGGAGCTCAGCTATGACAAAGCCATAATATGTCTAAGCAACTGTAAGTGACAGGTTCAAGCTTTAGGTGCCTATATATGAGGTAAATTTAAAAAAAACTAAATGCGTGTTCGCGTTATACTTTTTTCCGGGACTATATCATCTTCCTGGACATTGAGTGAAGGGATCAGAACCTATATTGAAATATTCGCTGTTTCCAAAAACCCGTGCTGTGTATATAATATTGGGAGGCGAAAACATTATTCATACTCAATACACACAAACAAACACACACACACACACACTACACAGGCACCCACACACATATATGACATTTTATCCTTCATTTTCAACCTTTTTTGGCAGGTCATTTTCTTCTGTTCATTTCAACCATGTAAATGTTTTAAGCAATCGTAATAGGATGGTATGTAATCATATTCAGAAACAAGGAAAAACACAAATAAATGAAATGAGTGTGTAAGCAAACAAGCAATAAGAATAAGCTGAGATGTTGGATCGTTAGATAAGTACAGATTGTTAGCGTGGTTATTAACTTGATTAGCTAGGTTCATTTTCTACACTAAGAATCATAGGTTCGCTTTCTACCTACGCCAATATAATTTTCTTTCCAAATCGTATTCATTTGATAAGATGCATTTGGGAGAAATAATATACATCAACATCATTTATGAAACTCGAACTTCCTTAGAAAATAGGAGCAATTCAGCTTGCATTGCTCGTATTTTGCAACCATTATTCTGCTACTAAGAAATTGCTTCGTTGTTCATTCAGTGCTGCCTGATAAAAGTTTACTTAAAGAAATGCAATTCTAAAATAGTATAATTTACCAAAACTCAATTATCAGTTATATTTCTTAGGTGAGAATGTGAATTTAGATCGAGCGAGAACCAGAAAGTTCCGTTAATTACTCCTGTCCACCTGGTCTTAAAATATTGGACCTCTTAATTGCTAAATCATTCAAATTGCAGGTAAATCATTTATTTCAAAATAGTTTTTTTTTACTATTTCCTTAGCGAGATCTTGTTTCTTGTGTATAAAACATCTGACGGCACAAAAATTGTGTATAACCGCAGTATGCAAAATTATTATTAGTGAGGAATGCTTTTGCATGCCTATTAATGTTTTCTTCAGACCTGAATTAAAAATGTAAGAAGATACGAAGCGTACTATTACCCAACCCAAGTCAGTAATGATACGTAACGTAATGTTTAACTTTTCTGTTACAGATCATTTATTACTTGTTGTTTGCGTACCATTTCTTTTCATAATAAAGCTCAATTATCTGTACTGCACGATGTCACTTACTTGCCAAAATCTACAACATAGATTTGCAATTTTGAGCATCCTCTACCTGGCGGTATATACAACTATGTCATTGTTTTGTAGAAGAGTTGGCAATAACAGTATGTAGCCAAAAATGTGAAGGAACGTGCTCAAATGGGGAAAATGTCTATGAACTGAGCTCGAGTTTTGAGAAAAGTTATATATTATAGTTTACCTCTGAGGTACAGTTATACATCGTAACATTACTGAGTTGTTTGGGTTTCTTCGCATAATTCCTAATACACATCATATTCCTGTTTTTCATATGTTCCTAATTAATAATACGACAGTAGCATATGAATATTGGGTGATATTTAGGTATGCTACCATCACCTCATCTTGCATATTTTAGATTCTAGCTACACTATAGCAGATGACGCAGTTAATGATGTATGATGGTGGCAGAAAAAACTGACTAGTGAAACAGGCAACAAGCACTGGATGTTTTTAGATTTTAGCTATTATTGTGGATCTTTATCAGAAGTACAAGGAATAATATTCATTGCTATGCATCGTCCCAATTTTTTCCTCTAGGTTCACATCTAAGCCTACCTTCTAGCTAACCTTTCGTCCCCTTCTGATATCTACATAATCCGTCTACACGAACAGTTTGTTCAAGCCATTCAATATTCAATCTTTAGAATACCATATTCTAATGAAAAGTTAGAGTAGTGGTGACAAGGCATCATTTGTTGCTAATCGGTAAAGAATTTCGAAACTGTGTGATATATTTTCCCTATAAGTATTCTGTATATGGGGTTTTCACAAGCTGAACGAGTTTTCCGGGATTTCAAATCATACCAGAATATTGTATACCATCTCATTTTTAGAGAATCATGTGCTTTCTTAAAATCAATGAACAACGGCTGAATTGTCCCATTGTATTTCTCTTCTATATTTATCGCAAGGCAAGAATCTATTCTTACGTTGAATTATTTCTTTTAAATACACATTAGTGATCGCCGATTATTTCATTTACGTATACGCTTAGGCATGTTAGCAGGGTATTACTGAAAGTTCATTCCACGATAAATCATCCAAAACTAGTTCTATCACTATTTTTTAAAAAAAGACATATTTTTTGTACATAAGTTCCTGCATGTCTGAGGATATAAGAACCACTTAAATAAAATATTTTGCGCATTTTTCAAACGGAGCAACCATATTTTAAACATGGTAGATGTCGTTCTTTGCTCATGAGGAGATACATAAACCTGAATATCTTAAAAACCAGAAGAGCTAGAATGAAAACCGCTTCGTAGCGCCTGAAGGTTACTCTGCAGATTTAGAAGCAAATTTTCTTAAAAAGAATTCCTTTACTCTAAAAATTATACTAAAAAGAGAAACGAATTGTATAAAATTGGATTTTGAAACCATCCTTTTCGTGAAGGAGTTAAATATAAGGCTTCAACGTTTTATAGTGTAACGTTTAAACCTGCCAATAGAATCTATATATGCAAAAAAACCTTGGAATTGAATCACATCCCTTTATTCTACGGCTATTCAAACATGACCCTTCGCCCAAAAATGCGAGTTTTGATCTCAAATGGGACCTCACGTTAATGAAATTAGGTATCTAGGAAGCATTGTGTGTGTGTGAGAGAGAGAGAGTGCGCGCGCGCGCGTTGACTATAAAGTTTTGATTTTTGTTTTTTTTTTATATTTAGACGTACAACGCAAAAATTAATGCCGTTGAATCTTCACATCCTTTTTTTCTACGGGAGTTCGAACATAAGAGTCCGACGGAGGAAGTCCACACTCTCTTCGTCGAAAAATGCCTTATTTTGGGCTTAAATATCTTAGATGGTTTGTCAAAAAACGTTGAAAATGGGTAACACGGAAGTATGTACGAAACTTACAGTAAAATTGCAACTTTTATTTTAAAGTTGTTTGGTAAATGTAAGCGCATTTTCTCCTTCACAACATACAAATGCGAATGTGCTTCCCTATGGCTAGAGGCATTACCGTCCCCATTATTACTTCTGAACCAACGTTGTCCCATCCTAGGCACCTCGTACTTCGATTAAGATTAGATATCAAATAAATTTCCCATGCAGTAGCCACATTGTACAATTTGTGCTTAATGTGGTCGATTTCTTGAGACGCAAAACTAAGCTGTACGAACTAAGAATTGGAGGAAGATAAGACAAGAGAAAGCATGATGGACTACTTGATCCACTCCAGTAGCACATTCTTGTTTCAAACGTTGATAAAATCGTTGAAAATGCGAACATGAAACGGTTTTATTAACGTTTAAAACAAGTATGTGCTACTGGGGAAAACTGGTGTTTGAGGAAAATTTCTGTAACCTTCTACGCACACACACAGACTAAGATAAAATATTGAAGTGCTCGTGGTGGCTCAGTAGCAGACCAGTTACCTCTGATGTGTAGTGTTTCCCGTTCGATCCCAAATCGTGTCATCGGGCTTTGTGGTGGACAAATGACTTGGGTTTCACTGTGTAACATATTGAAGAAGAACACCGTCTTGGAAGTAAAAACAATAACTTGTACAGGCCACGAAATCATCCAAACTCTCTATTATGACATAGCACAAATTTCCAAACACTGTAGATCCTAATTTAAATTTATGATATAAGATATAAATTTTCTGTAAATGATTTTTTTTTTTTTTTTTTTTTTTTTTACCTTTCTGTCATGTGAAATTAACAGCATATTTCAATGCTCATTTTGATATTCAACTTATTCTATTCGGAAACTTTTATTTATTTATTTTTCAAGAAAATTCAGCAATCAGTCTTTTTGCCTTGCCTTTGTAATTTTAAAGTAAAAATAAGCCAGATATTTTAGTGGTAAGTGTTTCATTATGATGAAGGTAGATTACCATTACTGTGTTATTGCTGGAAAGGTTCACAACCTCTCGCTATTTCAGTCTGTGAAGTGTTAATTTATGTATATGTGAGAAGGTAATTGCAGATGAAGTTAAAGTTTGATATTTGATCCAATGTTTCAGCAAGCTTTAGGAAATAGTCAAATCTGTTGAGCTCATCCAAATTTCGTGTTAAATGTTAGCTAGTGCGTGGCTGTGTTGATCCTTGTACTATTTTAGGGACCTAGTTACGTTAGGTCACTAAAATAGTTTGTGCTCTGCTTTTCTGCGGGATGTTCTCGCCTGCGTCTCCCCCCTCCTTTGGGGTCTTTTCCTGCGTGTTTTAGCCTTCGGCTTTTTGCCAACTTCCTGCGTTTTGGCACTTCTTTCGGTTTTCATACATGCATGCTTTGTGGTCTAGACTAGCGAGTGTTCTGTGTTCGATGTGGCTGAAGCAGGGTGCTGATGGGTAGGGACCCTCCCTTTCTTCAGATCCGATAGCGATTTTTTTCGTTATGTGCCCTCTGTTGTGGCATAATGTCGGCTTGTCTCCAGGGTAGGTTTGACCACGTTGAGATTTGGTAAGCCCCCTTTATGCAACAGGGTGCCGCGGGCCACTGCTTTGCTTTTTGTGTCTACCTACTTTCGTTTGTTGGAGCAGCCTGGTGCATTACAGTATCTACTAGTTACAAGTTCAGACACTGTGTCATCACATACTGAATTCATTCTTAAAATATTAATATATAGTCAATTTCTGTTGGTAGCTGTGCTTTGAACTGCGTTAAGCATCACTATTTTTTCGCCTGTTGAAGTTAGTTAGGTGGAATGGTTTCAGTAGGTGAATAGGCTTATTTGTGACTAGAATAATCAAGAATAATCCAAGAAAGAAGACAAGGACGCCGATTTCCACACAAAACAATCAACTAAGGACGACAGCATGAGCATTAAAGAAATCCCAGTACTTTAACCTCAACTACCCATATTTTATACTTGCACATACAGGGTTTGTCCGGAAACCTCATTTTTTTTCTCACAATTAATTGATCGTACACATACAAAAACCTTAACATTCCTCAAAGTACATACCTGCCGCATCAATACACTTTTGCCAGCGCGATGCCCATGCTGTATACGCTTCTTGAAAGTCCTCGGCCGGGATGTCCTTTAGAAGAGCCGTCGTTGTTGCTTGGATATTCTCCACAGTGCCCAGATGATGTCCTTTAAGCACCCGTTTCAATCGAGGGAACAAAAAGAAGTCCACCGGGGCTAGGTCGGGACTGTAGGGCGGGTGGGGAACCGTTGCTACGCCGATCCGCTTCAGGTAGGACGTCACAACAAAGGAGTTGTGAGAGGGCCCATTGTCATGATGCAGTTTCCATGACCCTTGGAGTTCCTTTCGTACACTGGTGACCCTGTCGTTCAGTCTCTGAAGCACTGCCTTGTAATATTGAGCAATGACAGTCTGGCCAGCGGTGACAAACTCGTGGTGCACGATTCCTTTCGCATCAAAAAAAAACAATGACCATGGACTTGACTTTGGATTTGCTCATTCGAGCTTTCTTCTGGCGCGGTGACAATGGTGTGTGCCATTCGGAGCTTTGCCTCTTGGCTTCCGGATCATATTCAAACATCCATGACTCATCACCAGTGATTACGTTGTCCAGGAATTTGGGATCACCCTCACAAAGTTCTTTCAGTTCCTGACACGTTTCCACGCGATTCACTTTTTGCGCGTTGGTCAAAACTTTCGACATAAGTTTTGTACAAATTTTCCGCATGCCCAATTCTTCCGATACAATCTCGTGGACAACGGTTTTCGGCAGGTTTAAATGTTCCGCCATCATACGAACACTAATGCGACGATCTGCGTTGAGCAATTCGCGCACACGAGTGATATTTTCCTCCGTTCGCGATGTTGAGGGGCGTCCGCAACGGGTCTGGTCGTTGACATTTTCCCGACCTTCTCGGAACGCTTTGTGCCACTTCTTTGCCTGTGAATAGGACATGCAGTCATCCCCAAAGGCTTCCTTCAGCATGTCGTAAGATTCATTTTGCGTCTTTTTCATCTTCACACAAAATTTCAACGTGTAACGTTGCTCTAACGTTTCCTCCATCGTAAGTACGACAAGATCACTACGAGAGCTCGAAATACCAAACGACATTGTAAATACCCCTATGAACACGCTATAAGGGCGAAATCTGGCTTTTAACAAATGTGCTAATTTATTTCAGTGATGTATGAAAATGTGTTGGTTTAGGGGGTATTAAATAACTATAATCCATTAATTAACTGATGGACGTTACATCTCTACTATAACTTACGGATGAGCATAGCAAAAAATCTGTAACAAGGTCTGCCGTTATTTCTGAACTGAACTGAACAATCGTGTTTAGGTTTTTTCCTTTGTGTACAACTTACTTAATCCCATAGGTACGGAATTTACGTAAATTTCGTTTGCAATTTCAGTTCTCACTCATATCGTTAAAAAGATTTGCTAAGGTTTCTTATATTAGTGATGCGATTCATTAAGAATCTAATTGAAATTAATAATATGCCGGGAAGAAGTGATTCCGAAATTCGCAGTTGCTTATTCCGTTCCTACTAACATTTTGCTTGCTTGTTTATTTGGTGTTATGAGGATTGCATAATCATCAGGATGATGAAGCTCTTCTTCCCACCAAAATAGTAAAGCTGCAACATAGTGTTGAAGAGCGTTTGTAACAAATAAGATATTTTGCATTTGTAATCAAGTGAGAGTTCTAATAAACGAAACCAGATAATTACTTTACTGATTAATTACATGCTAAATACGTTAATTTTACATAATAAATATATCTTTAAAAAATACATACGTCTGAAGGTTTTCTCTAATTTTTTAAAACTACTAGGTAACGTAAAAAATATACATACATCGATTGTTGTGATTATAATAGTTAATTGTTGGCTTTATAATTAAAATGTAACGCTTCAAATTTGAGAAAGACAATAGAATTAAAACAAAAGTCAGACATTTATAGAGTAGGGGTATAGAGAGAACAATAGACAG